>OY720445.1:63940784-64173784 GCA_963082915.1 Dolichopus griseipennis
ACACTCTACTTTCATAATCTTTAAAGAAATATAAAAAACTTCAATATATAACGTTATTATTTACGTTATATATTGAAGTTTTTTATATTTCTTTAAATATTACTTACTATTGAATAAAAATATTCAATAGTAAGTAATTCGGAAAATAAAGTTCCTATAACCAACTGAATCTAACTCTGTTAACTGCTTTTCTTTTTTGTACAATTTTACAACCTACAGTTTTCATAATTTCCTAATTTCGATTTGTTTTAAATTATTCTTTTAAATAACTTCATATTACATGTATTTTGCATATTATGATACTCTAGGCAATACTTTATTCTTAGATTTCTTTTCATTTTATTTCCTCCGTTTTCTTCTTACTAAACTCTAAGGAAAATAATCAAATTATTTCAAGAGTTAAGTATATGATTATTATGTACATATATTTATATATTAAATGCATAGCATATAATTTCAATCTGAATATAATTAACAATCATTTCTTAACCTATGTCAAAAAAGAAGAAAAAAACTGGGACATTCAACCCAAGAAAAAAAACTTTTAATTAACAACAATCATCTTAAGCAATTATTAAAAAGTGTTTTGCACCCATATTAAATACACTACGTGTTTCAAACATATATAAAAACAATTGGAAACTCTGATTACTTGTGTTTTCTTCATGCTTTAGTTTTATGTTCTACCCTAAAGAAGAGCTGAAGTATATATATAATATATATTAATATTAACTCGTACTCCTACTAAATGAAAAAACTTAAATTTTATTCTTCATATTTTTTTTTTTTTTTTAATAATTTTAAGAAACAAACTTTGAAAGAAGCAAGAAAAATTATATTGAAAATCTCATCATTTGAACAAACATATTCACTGATCACAATTAATTTCCATGGTCATATCAGAATTATAGTTTTGTATACATACAGTGATTCAATATAATTTTCTGTCTTTACTACTGTTTTGTATCACAGTAGTGAGGTTTGAATTATTAATTAATTTAAGCATCATCATTCCTTACTCCAGTTCTTTAATTTTATCAATTTTATTGATAGAACCTACAATTTCAACATATCATTCAAATTGTTAAGTTCGAAAACATCACATATACCTTTGTTGTTGTTGTTGTTTGATATGGGAATTAGGCTTTACTATCCTAACCCCTAATGCGGCTACAGTTAGTCAAATTAGCCTGATAAATTGTCTAAATTTCTAAAAGGTTTTCCTGATAAAGGTTTAGCCTGATAAATTGTCTAAATTTCTAAAAGGTTTTCAATAATATTTTGAAAATAGTTTAGTTCGAACCTTTATTGCAAGTTTATTAAAACAGTAACTCCTTTTTTTTATCCTTAAGACCGGGTTACTATTCGGTTCACTGTGTTCGTTAGAAAATAAAAAAAAAATTTGAAAAAATACATATTAAACGAAAACTGACAGGAAATTGTTGAGTTGGAATGAATAGAAGAAAGTTTTTCTCAAGAAAAGTTACTTTAAAGTTTAAATACGAAGGGTGGAAGATAAATAAGCTAATAAAAACATGAACATCTTTTTTGTATCTAATATAATAAGAACATTTTTTTTTTTACAACATATTTTTTCTTTTTTTCTTGTGTCGAGAAAAACTTTTAATGAATTGCAAATTTTCTTTATATTCTTTGCATTAATTCTATTTTTTTTTTTCTTTGTTCTTTGTTTGACAAACGTTTGCTTAAAGTAAAACAAACTCCTCCTTCTTTTTTTTTTTGTTTTGCATAATACTTGAATTTTTTTCATACATACATTTTATTACTGCCATTTTATTTTTTAAATTTATTCCAGCCGCTGTTATTTTAAGAATAATGTTTAAGAAAATTTCTTTAAATTTTGTTTTTGCTTCTTTGTTTTTTTTTTTTTTCTTCTTATATCATCAGTATTCAGTCAAGCACTTTAACTCTGTTCAAATTATCGTTAAGAAATAATGTTTTCTCTGTCCCTTTAAACAATTTTGTTTGTTTTTGCCATCTCACAATAAAATAAAAGGGAAATTTTTTTTAAGTTTTTTTTAACATTTTATACAAAGTATTAATATAAATATAATGTAAAATAAAACAAAAAGGTTGAATTTGATCTAACATTTTTAATCGTCGTTTTAATTGTAGATTTAGGTATTGTAAGTGAACAAGATGATTATATAAATTGTTATATAATGACTTATTCTTGTTTTGATTTTAGATATTAATTAATGGAAATTTTTTAAAAATTTTAATAATGTAATTCTAAGTGGCTTATATTATTTTCTAAAGAACTACACTACAAATATTGTAGTTGTAGCTTTAAAAAAAAATCAAACCAATAAAAAGTATTTGTTTAAAAAAATTGAATTGTCAAAATATCCTAAAAGTATGCAATTCGAGTAATAAATTTTTTCATATACGAAAACCAATATTTTCCTTTATTGTTAAAGCATTTAAAAATAATCTTGTAGCCGAGGGAAACACTAATATTGCTTAAGTATCTTTTATGTAATATTAGAATTTAAATAAATAAATAAATAAAAATAATGTTTTCCCATTCCTCCAATATTTTTTAATTATTTTATTTTTTTCTTAGTGTAAATGTTAAATATACTAAAAACGCGTCATTAAACACACACTTTTAAAGCAGTTTTTTATTAATTCAAAAAATCTGTCGATTTTCTAAAGGAAATTATTATTTTTTAATAAATTTCTTTTCAATAAATAATTGTTGTTAAAAATAAGAAATTTACACATGTTTTAAAAAACTTTTATTGGTTATTTATTTCAAATCTATTGAATTCTGACCATAATCAATCTTTCTAATTATTATAACTAAAAAATGTTTCGATTTTTTTTTTTAATTATTAATATTTGGTTTGTTAACATTTTTTAAGGTAAATATGACGAAAATTAAGTTGAGAAACATATGTGATCTTGATATTCAGAATTCCTTTAAGCGAAGACATATTTATAATGTGAGAAAACTTCGATAGGCTAACTCCCCGAACCTCTTTTCATTGCTTTATATGATTGCATCATCCTAAGGACATTACATTTAATCAATTTTAATAAAAAAAAAAATACATATTCAATAAATTAAAAATATTTATTTCAATTTTAAATTTCAAATAATTTTAAAATTAATATTATTGAAATATTTTTCAACAAATATTAGCTTTTAAAAAAAAAATATAAAAATATCTACTGAAGAAAATGTATGAAAATATAAATTGATTAATTTAAATATGAAAATAAAATGAAAAATAATTCTTAGAAATATATATTAAAAAATTTAATATCAATTTTCATTTGACAAAAGTAGATTCGTTTTTATGGAATTAAAATAAAAAAATGTCTGTTTTTATAAGGTTTTTTTTTATATTTTGGTGAAAAAATTAAATTTGCATCAGTGTATTATTATGATTCAAAATGTTTCAATTTTCTTTTTGAAAAAGCCAATCAAAACATTTTTCACTTATTCAAACCTTAAGTTTATACTAACTCTATTTAAATTGAGAACATAAAGTTAACTAGTTAAAAGAACTTAAAGTTTTTATCTAGAATTCAAATTAATAAAAAAATTATATTAAAAAAAAACTTTAACATATTTTATTGAAATTTAAAAAAAAGCCATTTAATATTATTTAAAAAATTTCATTCAAAATCAAGGACATTTATTTTTTAAACCTACACACTTAACTATCATTAATGTATATCAACACATACATTAACCATCTCACATTATTTTACTCCTTGAATTTTAAATTAAGTGATGGAATTTCATATGATTTTCTTATTTACATCATTCAAATTTCACTTAAAAATGTGACAGCAAATCAAGATTTTAATTATGTGCACTAAGTAAAAAAAAATTTTTAGGAAAAAAATATATTAAGTGACTGAGTAAAACTTTATAAAAAAATTAATATCAAATCCGACACTTATTCTCTTTTATAAATCTACTGCCATAGAAAATGTTTTTTTACTGTAGCTATTACTTTTTTTTTATACAATTTAATAAAATTGAGGAAAATTTTGTATTAATATTTGAAGAGAATTTTCCATTTTAATTTTAAAAAAGTTAACATTACTTTATTTATACATATTTTTAAATTATTATATTTTATTATATACATTATATTAATTAAAAACAAATGAATAAAAATCTTGTACTAAAACAACATTACGCCTGAACCACTGTAATAGACACATTGAAAACTCTTACAATTAATACTATTATAAAGTGGGGCAATCAACAATTGACACTTTTTTTACACCCTAACCCAATTTACTTTTACATTATTTATTCTGTTAGTGGAATATGTATCTGTAAATTAATTCTCATTATTATTTCTGTCAATATCTTTTAAAAAACAATACTGTATATTAACTTCAGATGAAAATTCTCAGAAATTGAAAAGAAAACAAGAATTCTGATAAAGAAAAAAAAAAACAACGGATAAAATGTCTGAAAAACAAGAAGAATAGGACAAAAAAACAATGATATAGTGATTCGAAACAAAATGAAAAACAAAAATAACAAACAGACACTTACTTCGATTTAATAAAAATTCCAATCAATAAAAAATTCTAATTTTGTTTTGATTTATATTTAAATTAATCTAATATTGTATATTGTTCTTTACCATTCAATTTGTTTTTCTTTTTAAATTCTTTCCCTTTTTTCGTAAAAAATTTATAAAACAAAAAAGGTATCACTTACAAATGGTCGTATTACAAAATCTGGTTTTTTTACAAAGATTTTTACAAAAACGTCTTAGGTTTTTAATCGTCCTTTGCTTTTCTTTTAAATCTTAACTTTTAAACATAATTATAAAATCTCTTCTAACTTAGAATCGCTTATACTAAGTATGTCACATTTACAATATTAAAACAACCTTTTCAAAATCAATCACAACCATTTCGAAAAAAAAAATTACAACCATTTAAAACTAATTCACAATTATTTCCAAGTCAAACAGAACTTCTTCAAAATGATTTTCAATTTAGAATAAAACTTTCTATTTACAACATGACTTAATTTAAGTTGCACATAAAATTGTTAGTTGTAAGTAAAGTTGCTTTTAAAATTGAAAAGGTTTTTATTCACTTTATTCACTTTTTACAAAAGATTGTAATTGATTTTAAAAAAATGTCATTTACTTTGAAAAGGTTTGATTTACTTTAAAAAAAGTTGTGATTGAATTTAAAGAGGTTATTTTTGAAGTATAAATGTTAAATAAATGTTCTAGACAGAAAATTTGTAAACCAAACTCTAAAATCGCATCTGTATAATATTAAAATATAAATATTGAAATTTGAAAAACAAGATTTTTAAATATGACCATTCGAAAAGGTCCGATTAAAAGTTATCCCAAAAAAAATTTTTTTTTTAAGTAAATATATATTTTGGTTTTTTGTTTTGTCAAGGACATCGTTTTAGTTGTTTCAAATAAAAATAAATGTCAAAAAATTTAAAGAAAAGGTTTGAAAATAAGATTAAAAAGATATGTTCTATCTCTTTATATTTTTCATTTTCCATTTTCCATTTCCATTATAATTTTCTTTAAAAAAAAAACTGCTTCTCTTTATTATCTCTGCTTATTTTTTCGCTTATTTTAAAAAGAAAAATTAAAATGTTATTTATTTATATGACAGTGTTTGAGATACTATAAAACGTGCCATTTGTGAACTTTATGCGAATTATATGATCTTTTTCAAAAGTTTTTTTTTTGTTTTTATTTTTATTTATTTTTAATTTTTGTTTACTTGTAATATACACAGGAAATGCCATGGCGGAAAGGACATTTCTATTATTATATAAAAAAAAAAAAAGGAAAAACAATATCAAAATATTTATTTTAAAATAATTTTAATAAAACATTAAAAAGGACGAAAATTTTTTTTTGTTTTTTGTTTATGGAAAAGTAAATTACCGGATAAAGAAAATTTATTTTCAATTTTTGAGGTTATTTAAACTTCCAAATACAGAAAAAATGTTTTGTTATAACAAACTTTTTTTTAAATTTTTCTAATTAAATTTTTTAATTACTTCCCCCAACTTGTAATCGTTTGTTTTTCAAAAACAATTATTATTTATGTTAGGAATTTTCCTTAAAAACTATTTATATTAGGAATTTTCCTTAAAATTTTCTTATTTTTCTTACTTTTTATCCCAGTTTAAAAAGTTTCAACATTATTTTTCTTATTAATTATGAGGAACAAAGAGGATTTATTAGGTAAAATTTGAAGAGGCTTCAGTTTTCTGAATTTTTATTTTCAATAAGCCGTTTTTTACTAGGCATTCATTTATTTAATTATTTATTATTTTATTTTACAATAAGGATTCTTTTACATAGGAATATCCTGTAGAATTTTGATATTAATTATTATTCATTAAATACGATCTTGTCATCCTGCTATTGGTAGAATAATCAATATTTATTGTCTATTATTTTCCAGTTTTGTAACTTATAACATTTTTTCGAACCACTTTCGTTATATATAAAATAGAAACATTTTTAAAAATTCAGATCTAAAACTGTTAAGTTCAGAAATAATTTTAAAACGGAATACATGACGAATGAAATGTTTTAAATTTTTAATTGGCTCCTTTTTTGTAATAAAAGCTAAATAATTTATAGTGACAAACTAATATATGAAAGTATATTCTTTAAATTACATATTCATTTATGTTCATTAGTTTTATTAAACAAAAGTATAACCTAAACGCTCAATTAACTCTTAATTTTATTTTAAAATTTTACAAAATGATAGAACATTTGACAGTTACATTGTTTAAGGCAAATCATATAGTCGTTGTATTAAAAACAATTTTTGAAAAATATTTATACGTTTATTCTGAATAGATAAACTAAATTTTTTAAAAAATTTTAATTAAACAAAGTAAATAAAGCAAATAATCAAATTCTCGTTCCAGAATGAATCATTCACTTTTTAAATTACATAAAAAGAATGAATCATTCTGTACAATATTTTGAACATAACCAACCAACTAACTATATATAAACCCATATCCTATATTTCAATGACTATGATTCATAATGAAGAAATAACTCAAAAAAAACCATTCAGTTCTATTTTTGTTTTTTTTTTTTTTTTTTGCCGTTATAGACCGTATCTAAATTAAATAAGAAATAACTATAAAAAAAACAACCTTATTTAATTTATATAGATACATATTTTAATGTATTAATTTAGAAATTTGTTAAATTATAAAATTGTTACTGGTTTTAACATTAAAATACCAAAAAAAAAATGGAAACCCATTTATACTAATAAACTGAATAATTAAACTGATAAATGTAAAATCATTAATTCCCGCTTGAGAATAACATAAAACACAAAATATAATTGAATCATTTATATTCAAGACAGGTGTATTTTAAAGATAATGTATAATATATATATATATATATATATATATATATATATATATATATATATATATATATATGTATAATAATTCCATAAAAGGTATGGCAAAGATAAAAAGAAAACAATACATTTAATAAAAATTAAATTAAAAATAACATTAAAAATTTTTTGTATAAAATATATTAAAAATTATATTAATTTTGAATATAATATAAATGTTTTAAAAATGTATAAGTTTTAAACCTCTTTAGAACTATGTCAAATTAAAATAATGTGCTATGAGAATTAAAAGATTACATGGGTCTGGGAAAAAATAACATTATTCTTATGGGTATAAACTGACCGTTTTATTCTCTAATTAGTCTTTAATTGTATACCTCGCTATACATATGAATATATATAACTTTGCTTCTAGAAATATAACATTGTAAAATTATTTTCTCTTATATAAGTCAAAGGGTTAAGGGTTCTATAAGTCAAAATACTCTTTAAATAGCATAATATAAAATTATTACACATATTAGAATTAACTTTCGTTTCATTAATTTTTGATTATACTCTGATAATATAACGACTCTATCTATGTTAGCTAGGGATTAAACTATATGCATAGGTTTAGAATTAAAAAAAAACAATATGCTAAGTACTTATTTAATTTGGTAATCTTAGATAAGCAATGAAAAATTTTGACAATTTTCTTTACTCACCTCTTCAGAAAACCAACAAAACTAACCTAAAAAACATAAAAATTTTCATACACATTCCAAACATCCCTAAAATCTACGATGTACGAGAAAATCAGAAAATCAATTATATTTTACGCCCTAAAATATGCAATTATTTTTATAAATTTTTTTTTAAATTATATTATAAATTTTTAATATAAAAAACATAAAATACAACATAGGATCACCATAAAAAACAGGTTGTAAGTAATTAAAAATAAAAATATTTGCACAATATAGTAAATTGTTTTTTTAATATACAAGCGTAAAGTACAAACGTAAATTATATTTTTAATTTATATATACGCATTTAATTTTTTAATATTCTCGTATTTTATCTATTTTCTAAAGAATTTTAAACAGATAATGAGAATCGTTATTTATTATTAAAAAACAACAAAAATAAAAATAAAACAAAATATTTAATAACATTTTTATATACATTAATTTCATTTTTTACAAGTTATCCTTGTTAAAATTTAATTATAAAATTCGGTTATTACTTTATTTTTTTCTTTATTATATAATTTTTATTATAAAATTCTTTTCAAATTTTTGTTTTAATATTTAAAAAAAAAAAAACAATTTTTAAATTTAAAAAACAATTATCATTTAACCCAAATAAAATTATAAATATGTTTAACTATAAAATTAAAATGACATCTGTTATTTTTTATTAAAAAAAAGGGGCAATCCTTAAATTTAATGAGGTAATTCCTAGAAATTTTATATATTTGAAAATTTTATAAATAGAAAGTATTTACAAATCACAGAGTCTAAGTAGTGTCATATTAGACAAAATTATATTTTTTAAACAGAGATTTTTTGTATTTATTTTTTTAAAGAATTTTCAATATAGTTTAAATAAAATTACATAGTATAACTACTTAATCTCTTATCTGACCAATAGCTCAGTAGTAAAGTGGCGGCTTTTCAATCGAAAAGTCTTGGTTTCAAATCCTGGTCGGGTCATATCTAATAAAATAATATAGTGTATATTAAAATAATTAAATAAAAAGAAAAATGACAAATAGGCGAAGGATTAATATTATCAGGCAATATTTACTATACATTATCCCAGTTAAGTTCTACATAGTTTTCTACCATAAAGTTTTAAGATAAATTCCATTGATCTAACTTTAAAAATATCATTAAATCTTTAATTTCAAACAAAATAATGGTATTTCAGTTTTTAATTATAATTAGTCTCCATTATAACTCCTTAGTACACTTTCTTAGCAACTAATGATCCTTACTTTGTAAGGCCACTTTAAATTTAATTCTTCAATCTGAAAAATTGGAATATAAATTAAAATTTATAAAAAAAGGTAAAATCCCCAACAATATGAAATTAAGGTGTGAAACCTCGATTCAGAATAACTGTTTAAACGTAAAATGGATTACAATTATCAAACAATCAATAAAACGAACATATTATAAATATCTGATTATCCTTAAAAATACTTTAAATTCATACTTTAAATTAAAGAAACCCACATATTTGTAAACATATATTTTTTACAAATTTAAAACTTTAATTTAATTTAAATTAATATTAAAAAAAAATATAATTTTAAACAATTATTTTATATTTAATTATAATGAAAAAAAAAATTTAATTATCCATTTAATGTCCGATCAAATTACAAAAAAAAATAAAAACTCATACTCATACATCCTTTATGATCCTGAATTAATTTAAATTGAAAACAAAAACATGAAAATAAATAAATAACTTAAAATACAATCAATTTAAGTGCATTCTATTTATATTCATATTTATTTTTATTTCATTTTTAATTTTTATTATTATTTTTATATAATTGTTATAACTTATGTACAATTGTTCTTATATATATGTATATACATATTTAATTATATAATACAATTCTAAATGATGAGTTTATGTATTAAGGCAGAAAAAAAAGAGTTCAAAACCATTACTTTAATTGATTATATCACAAATAATTGATATGTTGGTATGATATGATAAAAATTACAAAGTTACAAACATTAACGTATATAAATATATACATACATCTACATATATATATTATATATACATAACAAAAAATTACCGCAATAAAATTAAAGTGTAAGAAAATAGAATAGTTCATGACTTTAAAATACAAGTAGAATTTTTTATATAATATTACATGTTAAGCTTACATGCATATAAATAAGACCTTTATATACTTTAGAAAAAAATTTTGGTATGAGATCAATATTTCGAATTTGCAAATCTTATTAATGGAAAAGTATTACTATTTTATTCAAATTAATTAAGTAAATTATTTGATTTGGAATTAAATACTTGTTTAAATGGAAAATGTTAAAGAACAAACTTTACAAAATTTTAGAAATTATTTTAAAAAAATACGTTAAAAATATTAAATACAATAAACACAAATCAAGATTAGTCTGCTTCGGTAAAATGTCATTTGAACAATTTGCACAATTAACAAAAAAAAAAATTAACTTAAAACTTAATGAATTACTCGTATATTCAACCTTTTCACTATAAAATAATGTTCTAAATTACATGTTATGTACATTATACATATATACAATATAAAACCTATGCATTAAAATTAAAAATATAAATTACATAAGAAAACTTTTTTTTTTTTGTTAAATTCCTTACAATTTCAGGTCACATTTATATATATGAACTAACACCAATAATATCTTAAGTAATTATTTTTTTTTTTTGTTCTTTTCCTCTTTTCCTTTTTTTTCATTTTTTACCTTCAGTTATTGACCTCACCTTTTCCTATTCTATAACTTGACTGGTTTTGAACCGTATTTATTAGTTCCTTTTTTTATATTCTATTTTTTATTTATTTGTTTATTCTTTTTATTTTGTTGTTCTAGATACTGATACCACCACAAAATATAATACTGTAGACTTGTCTAACACTTCTTTTACTACATACCATTTTTAATTTTATTACTTTACCTTAGACATAATAATATATAAGGTACATACAAACATTTGTACATTGAAATATAAAAAAAAAAAATTTGGGTGTGGATTCAAGATATATTTCTATATACATATATACGTATACAAATAGCAAATAAAGTATTCATTGTTTTTTGTATTAAATTGATTACAAGGAACAGAATAAAAATCAAATTACAAAAAAAAAGTGATGCCGTTTTAATTTTAATTTTCAAAACAAAAAACTTAAAATTGTACTTAAAGGCTTAGTTATAAATTTCAGCTCTAGAGTTATTTTTTGAAAAACAGATATGTGGGAAAATTATTTTAAATAAACGTTTTAAAGTATTTAAATAGAATTGAATAACTATTTTAAATTTATAATCATACTAAATTTTAAATATATCTGTAGAATAAAATATATACAAGAAGATTAATAACCAATGTTGAAGAATGCAATATTAGAATTAAGGCGCTTAGTTTAAGTTAATCTTTTGTCAATACCAATCAATCTACTTTATAACTTTTATTGAATGAATATTTTAATACATTGTTTAGTAGTTATAGCCTTAATTACTATTAATTCTAGCGCTTGAAGTTACACTTTAATTTCTTAAGAAAAGTTACTTAAATAAAATTTAAAATGTTTTTGTAAAACGAAAACACTTTTGTGACAGTATGAGTTCAAGAAGGTTAAAAAAGAAGTAAATAAAAAGTATTTTTATACCATTACTCATACATATTTCTATTTACAATCAATTGAATTGTTCGTTCGTATTGATAATTTAGAATAAGTTTTCATTTCAATTTTTATTTTTCCCCATAAACAAAAGCCAAAAGCTTCATAAAGTGAAAAAAAAAAACAATAGTAAAAATAGAAAAATGAAATACCATTCTTATTTATAATATTGGGAAATCAATATCAATATTAAATAGAACTATACATTTTTTAAACACCTTCAGTTAATACCAATACTATTTAACAGAAATAGTTAGTTATTTATATTAATATTAATAGTAATATTGTAAAGGAAATTAAGAAAAAAAAAAGAAAAAAAGTAATAATAAAAGTCGATAAACACAACGATATCGATTCTAATGGAAAATTTAATATAGTGACAAATATTAATTTTATGTACATGTATCTAAAAATATAATATGTAATTTATGTACCTATTTTCGTTTTATATTAAACATTATGTATAAAATATGTATATGAAAGTAGGAAATAGAAAAATTATTTTTAACTTAAAGCTATTAATTTCAATTTCTACGCTTATGGGTTGTAAATTATTTTCTAGGGACACAAAGAGATATGAGATATCAGAATATCGATTAAATACTAAAGAATGGCTGGGTTTTGATATTTCATATATTCTAATAAAACTTCTCATTTTCACTTCATATTTTCAGACGGCAGTAGGCATCTATAATTCAATTATCAACAGATAATGTGAAAGTACTTAAGCTCGGCAATAGTATCTTTATAAAATGAAAACTTTTAAAAAGTGTTAAAGACCTCGTTTAAATGTTTAACTCATGTTAAAATTACAAAAAAACAAGAAAAGGATTCTTGGAAAGCCAAATAAAGGACAAGGAACGCCAGGTAATTTATATATGGAAACGAAGCACATTATGTAATTCAAAAAAAAACTTGATCTCTAATAGATATTGACTAAACCCTTCTACTGAAAAAAATGAATAATTTCAATTAAACTAATTAAAGAATATTCTTGCAAAAATTTCCACAACATTTGGCAAAATTTTGTAAAAACAAATTTAAAATTTTTATTTAATACCTTCATAGCATGAAAAATATTTTACTTATTTTCTTTTCTAGTTACATACACAATTTTTCCCTCCCAGTTGTCCCTTTTTTTATTTACCAGTAAAATTATCGTGACCCATGTCCTTTTGCAATATGGTACATACTACATATATGTTAAAAAAAAAAATTAATATATGATTAACATTTTTTTTGTTAATTTCTAAAAATAATTTCTTATGACTTGATATTTTTTAATTTTTTGTGAAATACAATATACTGTTTTACATGTATTAGTGTAAATTTATTAGAGCAGAAATTTTTATATATATAAATTAACTATTTTGAAGGCATTATAAATTATATCTACCTTAAATTTGAATATGAATTATATAATTTTTAAGTATATTTTGTAAATTTTTATTTAAATAATTTTCATTGCCACACAATACTTTGCTTTTGTATTAAAAGAAATAAACAAATCTAAAAGATAGTTATTTTAAAAAGTAGAAATTAATATAAATTAAAACTTAAGCTAATATAAAATTTTTAAAGTTTAAAATTATGAAAAAAGAAGACAAAAGTTATAATCATTAAAAAAAAAACCCTGAAATCCCCCAAGCTATAACTCAATACTTTTTTAAACATAAATTTCATTAAAAGAAATATTCCATTTTTATTTCAATTTTCTTAATTAATTTATTGAAAAACTAGCAAGAGTGTAGTAGAGTAGACTGTGTCAACTCTGGGATACCCGTATGACCGTAACATATACATTATATCATTCGGTTAATTACTTTTGGCAAAATTTCAAACATTCAACTTTATTATGTGTAGTGTAATGCTCATATAAAATAAGAAGTTATATGGCAGCTACTCGAACCCTTTGCAGTAGACCAACCAAATTTTGCACTAACTTTGGCCATTACACTAAACTATTTTTGGCAAAATTTCAGACACGCAGCTTCCATATGTATAGAGTAATGCTCATATAAAATTAGAAGTTGTATGGCAGGTACTTGAATCCGTGGACCAAAATGGCTGGATTTAAATAGCGATTCCGATTTTTGCAGAAAAACGAATTTGTGAAAATTTCATAATTCTAGCTCATTTACTTTTTGAGTTATCGTGATGACGGACGGACGGACGGACATACATAGCTAAATCGATTTATTTTTCGATTCTGATCCGATCCATACACTTGAGTCTATATCTTCCCTCTCTCGTTCTCTGCGTCACAAACGTAATGGCAAATTTATTATACCCTTGGACTATATAGTCATGCGGGTATAGTGATATTCAAATATTGTATTCCAAAATTGTCCTAATTTTAAAATACCCAAAAAACTATCCACATTTTATTATGCTATTATTTTATGCTTTCAATGTGCTTAATTATTCCGCAAATAAAACACAAATATAAATTGACATTAGAAATGTAAATATAATTAAAATAAACTAAAACCAATATTTGTATACAATTTTATTATTTGATATTTACTAAAAGACTAACTTTATAACTAAAATTTTAACCTCTCATTCTTAAAAAATAAAATTGAGGTTATTACTCTTTAGTTATTTCAAAACTAGGAAATTTTATATTCTATTTTTTTTTTTTATATTTTTTGTTTTTATTTATGATTTTAATCTTTTTCCTTTTTAACAATTCAAATAACGCATTAAAAGCTCAAATTCTATATTTTCTTTTTTCTCTCTCTCTCTTTTACTAACTTTTAATATTTCCACAACTTGTTTGATCCTTGATGAAAAAGCATAAAATAAAATCCTATTAAAATCTTATTTCTTAAAATATTCTCATATATCCTATATACTACTTGATGTCACCTTGCATCACACTACATTATACCACATCACAGCAGATCATATTACGTCATTCAAAAAATAATAAAAACCGTACCATACACCACACACATTATGTTTTTAAACATATATATCTATATATATATATAATATGCGTTTTGTATATGTTTGTTTTAATGATTGAATTGGTTGGTCTTACAACAGCATGATACATACATTATGTGATTGAAAAATTATGTATGGGTGCATGTTTTAATGGATTTTATTTTTTATTTTTTTTTTTAATTTTTATATTTTTGCTTTTATTTTCATTATTGTCTGTTGTCCTTAATTTTTAGTTTAAACATGACATCCGATTTCTTTAACACGCGAAATTTAATATTTTTACTTCTTCCTTTTGTTACATTTTTTTTTTTTATATTCTCCGTTTCTTTTCTTTATAAAAGGAAAAAAAAAATTTTTAATGTATATATATATACATTTCATTCTTAAAAATCATAAAAGTGTGAGTAATTGCTAGTGGAATGCCAAAAAAGAAAAAAAGAAAATAATGAAGAATAAAAGATAGTAATGAAAAGAAGTAGGAAAGAGATAGGAAAATATATGGTAAATGTATCTTTGATGAATCAGTCTTCCATTTACATTCATATATGATTAAAAAAATAATAATGATGATAGTGATAGTAATGATGACATGAAATATTGGTTAACCTACAGTGAGTAATTTATTCTTTAATGCGTTGTTCTGATCTAAAAATCCATACAAAATGACAAAAAAAAAGTGTTTAAAATTTTAAAAACAGAAATTACAGTTTTGTAAAACTTTATGAAGTACTATAAAATAATATTTTAAAAGACTTGTGTTTGTATTTTAAAAGAAGGGGTGGTAAGTAATATAAAATGAAATACATTTGGAAATAATTTTAAAAAACTAGTAATCTAAACATGATTCACAAAAATCCTAAAAATAGTTTAGGTGATAAAGTACAAGACTTCCAGCTATAAAAATAAGTTTGAAATAAACAAAATTAAGAATTGAATGTCTATTAAATTCTAGATTTCGGAAAATATAAATTAAAGCAAAGAAATATAAAAAGTCTTCTTTAGAAACGTTAAGTCTTTATACGAATAAAACCGAACTTGATGAAACGAAAATAGAACAATATTATATTACTTATAGAATAACAATATTAAACTGTACTTTTCTTTGCCTGTGATTGTTTGATTGATTATTATTAGTTAATACATATTCAAACAAGGGCGAGTGTAGAATAGGCAGTGCCAACTCAAGGATACTCGTATGAACATCCTATAAACAAACATCATCTAGTTAAATACTTTTGTCAAAATAAATTAAATATTATTTTTATCTAATAATCTGGCAAGAAACTGTTCCAATTTAAAAAAAAAAAAACATATTCATCAAAAAACATAGTAACTAAAATTTGATTGTTCTGCTTTTATTGTTTAATGTTAACAATATTTGTTTTTAGAACGATGTCCTAATTTTTTAATGTAAAGGCAGTTACACTAACTAGCAAAAAATAAAAAAATAAAAAGGTACCGTATTTAATTTAATGTTTTTCACTTTTCTTTTATAATTTTTAATATTGTCCAAAATAAAAAAAAAGATTTTTAGATATTTTAACTTCATCTTTTATTTTCACTAAATTACTTTTGTTTTTTATTTTTACTTTTGTATTCAATTTCATTTAACCCCTCTATAATGTAACTACTAATGTTAATGTACACGCAATTTATTACAGTTAAAAGAATACACAATAAAAAAAAAAAACAAAAAATTAACTGTAAAATAACAGTAAAATAATTAATGACAAAAACAGCAGGGTGTATTAGCAAAATGCGACAGTTGACAGTTCTCTCTTGTGTAAACCCCGAATTTTTTTTATTTTTTTTTTTTTTGCTTTTTCGTAATAACGATTAACGATAACAATTTTACTACCGTTATATGATTTTCTTTTTACTGTTATTTTCCTTTTCTTCGTTTTATTTTTTATTTTTTCTTTTTGTTTTTATTTAATTTTTACTTTTTTAAATAAAAAAAAATAAAATTACAATCCCAACTTAATAAAATAAACTAAAAATAAAAAGAGACGGACACGGAGACGGAGACAGAGATAAAAAAAAAATTTTAATGAAAAAACACCTTTGTGTAACTGACGTGCGATTATATTAAAGAAAATTTTTTTTTTAGAAAAAGTAAAATAAAAAAAAAGGACGAAAAATTCAATAATGAACCAGAAATTAACTTAAGAAAACTGTAATTCGAATAAATATGGGTTTGTTCCGCTCAAACTCTTTCTTTCAATTTTCCTTATTAACTTGCTTCCTTTGAGAAGAAGCAAGGACGAATTATTGTGAATTTTCAGTCATTAATAAAATTACTTAAAAAAAAACTAAAGGAAAATTGTCAAATAAAATTAATTTAAAAATACTTAATTGTAAAATTGAATTTAGATTGTATCTGAAGATAAATATAAAAACAAACAATGTAAATTTTTTTTTTATTTAATTGAATAAATAATTAAATTTTAATTATTATAGGTACATCATATATCTGAGAATTTCTTAAAAAGAAAAATACTAGTGGACTTACAAAATAACTGTTTTAGAAATGTTAAATCTCTAATGCAATTATATTAATTATAAAATTTTAGTAAGGTGCCTTAGATTACATTTTAAATAATACCGACCTTCTAGTTCATAATTTAAAATTTTTGTAATTTAGCATGTAAAATGTCTAAGCACTTCCGGTTAATTAATACTTTAGTTTGCGTTGGGCAAAATGTTTTTTTTTTGTGGTAATCAAATTATTTTATTCTTAAAGTCAATTTTCCGATAATTTTTCGAACATAGAAATTACATCCCTTTAGTCTTAAATTAACATATGATTAACATATGAATTCGCAACATTAATCAGTTAAAAACTGTAAAAGGCTAATAGCATAAATTAATTTGTAATAAAACTTCAAACTTAAAGTAATAGTACAAATTAACAATTATATATATTAGTACTAATTTCTATGAAAAATTTTTTAATTGATTGCTTGATTATTCACAGAGCATATTCCTCTACTTTTAAATACACTAACATACACATATAACCTTATTCACAAATACTTTAATAGAAAAAAACAATACAATTAAATAATTAGTCTCATTTAATGAAAAGTAATTAAAATGCTCTTTTTTTTTATTCATATATTGTTTTAAACTTTTCACCTGTACTTTTTATTTTTATACCTCAATATTTCAAGTTCAAATTATTTTTTTAAACTTGAGGGAATTGCCCAGAGGGGTTTTTTTTCCTTTTTTTGTGAAAACAAATTTTCCAATTTACTTGGTTCACTTTTATTTTATGTTAAAATTAGAAAAACACTAATTTGTTCCTCCATCCAATCAAACCAAATTTACAAAAAGACAATTAAAAATCTTTTGTTCACTTTCTGGTATTAGTTTTATAAAACAGAAGTTTTCAAACTGTAAGTTTATAAAGGTTTTTAATTTAATGTTTTTTGACGTTTTAGCTTTTTTAGTTGAAAATCCCTTTAGAATTGGTTTATTTGGTTTGATTTCTATTTTCAACTAATTATTTTTTTCATTTTGTATCAAAATTTGTTTTAAATATCCCCTATAATTTTTAATAAACCCATGTATTTGAGGTTTTTTTTCAAATAAAAGTAAACTCCAAATCATTCAAAGGACTTGCTAAATGTTTCAATATATTGTTTAATATATAGACAATTGTATTGATATATAGACAATTGTATATATTATTTGTTATTATTTTCCAATACATATAAAAAAACCAAATTCATTGTGTTTACAAAATTTGCTAAACACAGATTTTGTAAAATTATCGGGTATCCTGCAATTAACAAACCGGAATCAAACCAAAAAAAAATTAAAAAAAATACAAATAAAAATGTTAAAATTAAAAAAAAATCTAAACTGCGAAATCAGGAAATAAAAAAAAAGTTGAAAATTAATTTTAAACCGGAAATAATGTTAACAATACTACAAAACTGTTTCTAACAGTTTTTATCCTTGTAAGTAATATTCGATTAATTTGAACAAATAATTGATAAACTTTATAAATTTTGAGTCTCATTTTTGGAAATTATAAAAGAACTTGGTAAAGCAACCCAAGCCACTAGGAAATGTTTAAATACTTATTTATCCAACATGGGTTATGCTTTCCTATTTTACAAAACACTAATCTATATTACCTTTTTTGTAGAAAGGACTATTTGAAGGATTTTGTTTAAATACTCTTATGATTTATAAGTTATGTGTTAAATAATCCAACTAGACTATTGAAACCATTAAAGCTGAGCAACAACCAATTTCTAATTATAAAATAATACTATTAAAATCAAATTTTGAATATCACTTCTATTCTAAACTCTAAACACAATTAATTTGTTTAAAAAGAAAAAAAAAATCTATAAAAAACAAAAAACCAAGTTTTTTTTAAATCTCATTATGAGCACTTTATTTTGACACAAATTTAACAAGAACAAAATAAATACCATAAAAAAAAACGAACGTAATCATTTATTAAAATTAGTTTTTGTGCCAGCCAAACCCAAAAACCATTTTAATTTTTTTAACAAAAAAAAATTTCGCAACCTCAATTAGACACTTTAAAAATCACATTATGGAACAACAGAAACTCCAACCAAATTGAAAAGGAGGAAGTAGAAAGTAACCAAGTTACAAAGAAAATACAAACAAAAAAAAAACAAAAACAGCATGGCACATACCATTCATTATCCTTACAATTTTTATTTTTGAAATTTTTTTTAATTCCTTTATGCACGTTTCTTTTACTTTATTTTGTTTTTATTTTTAATTTCTTCCACCTTGTTTAATTATTCCAGATTTTTGTTAAGCCATCATATAAGCTCATTAAAAAAAAAAATCTAAAAAGTCTTTTTTTTTTTTATTTTTTTTCTTTCGCAATCAAATATTCAATCTCTGTACACTATATACCAACCTTACACTAGTGAATTTCAATAAAATATTAAAAAGAGATTTTTTTTAGATTAACCTACAACTATAGGTAATTATAAAATAAATTTAACTTCAGCTACAATTAAATAATTATTTAATAATAGGACTTTCTATCCTTTGGAATAGGATAGGACTTTCCCTTTTTTTTTTAGCTATGGCATTTAACGATATATTATAGTTCTGCCGCTTAAATAAAACTTAATTTAATAAAAGAACATATTCATAATCCTTATCCCTAGACCTTGCATATAGCAATCCATTATTTTCGACTAACTCTTACAAAAAAGATCTGGCTCCTATTATTAGACGTTACATTTAAATAATTTTTCATTTCAAAATACTCCTTAAATACCCCTGAATTCAAGAACTCCAATTCAGAACTCCTTTTATTACAAAGATTTCCACCTAGTTTTATAAATTAACCTTACTATATATTAAAAAATGTACCTTTAAAATAAATTACACCTAAAAAACAAACGAAATTTAAAACCAATTATGGCACACGAACAAAAAAAATTTCACGCTAATGCAAAAAAAAAAATTAAACTATCAGATCAAAAATCAAGAATTTAATTTTATTTTGCTTTGTTGTTGTTTTTTTTTTTCTTGTACCAGCAAAAGGTGTGTTTCATATCCAATATTATATGGTATACTATTACATAACACTCACCCAAGAGAACGTACCAAAAATAAAATAATAAAAAAATGTTCATTTTTTAACAGTTAATACCGCATAACCAAATTCCAACAAAAAAAAGGCAAAATATATATGCAGAAAAATTAGGGTTACCAGATTTTAGACATTATTTAAGAATATATTTTGAAAATAAATAATAAATACCAGATACAGGTTTTTGAAGTGTATTAACCATTTAAAAAATTTAAATTTGTAATTTAACTAGATTTTACGTTCTTACTTAATTTTGGTAAGATAAATCCTCGATTTTTAAATTCTCTATTTCGAAATTCTCTATTTATTTTCTATAAATTTTATTAAAATATCTTCAGATAGTTTAAATTTAAGTTTTATTTTGTTTGGTATAAATTTTAACAGATAGCAAATGGAAACACCGCCTTGAAGCGGATTATTAAAATAGTATGCGCTTGAATCGAATTATGTGACGCTAAAATGACTTCATTTTATTTAATTATTTTGTAAATCTCATTCGTACCGCATTTGATCACAAAACCTACCTATATTGTCTTTTTTCAACAGCTCTAAGAATTTTCGTGAATTTAACTAAAAGCATGTGTCTAATATTAAAAAGCAATCGTACTTTCCCACTATTAAGGTTAAACAAAATCAAAATATACTTTTTTATTTAACCGTATTATTTGGCAACCCTAATAAAATTTTATGCATATAATATACACATAAAACATTTCCGTTAATAATTTAAAACTTTGCACCTGTGTTTTTTTTGTTTTTTCTTCATTCCTTTTTTTTTTTTTTTGTTGTTTTTGCGGTATTATAATGTTACATACATATAAAATGGTTTGTTTTTAAAAAAATATTGTTCACACTTTACTTCTTGATAAGAGGTACATAAGTACATTGATATTGATAATGATTAATCATTATCAGTATTATTATTATTATTTATAATGATTATATTGATTATAACAATAATGATAATAATAATTACTGATATTATTCAACCAATTGTAAATAATAATCATAAACCTCAACAACATGTACATGTTCATTAATTACAAAAAACAAAAAAAAATGAAATTTATGATTAAGAAACAATGCAAATGTGGGAAGTTTCTTTAATTCTTTATTACCCCAAAATCCATATGCCACCACATTTGAAATCATTATATAAGTATATAAAAAAACAAGAAAAAAATATAATTAATGTTCATTTAAATAATAATAATGTCTGTTAGTTATTTTAGGGTAAATAAAAAAAACACTAACATTAAAAAGTACTTTGTGGGTTTTTTTGTTTTTTCATTTTTGTTTTATAAGGAAGTAGGATAATGTCCTAACATGAATAAGAAAACGTACAAATAAAACATGTAAATGTAGTGCAGTTTTTATTGATTCAAGGCAAAATAATATTAAAAGGTGCTGAAAGAAACCCTGCACATATTAAATATAATAAAAAACTGAACTAACTTCCTTTAAAAATTTTTTTGTTTTTTTTTTTTTGGTATTTAATTTTTTAAAAAAAAAACTTAAATTTATTAGTGCTGCTTTAGTGTGTGGGTTATTTAAAACTAGAATGTGGTATTTTTTTAGAGCATATAATTTGTATAACTAAATTTAATAACTTGTTTTAATGTTTTTTTTTTTTGTTTTTTTTTTGTCAGATTTATTTTATACTTAATTTATTTGAAAAAAAAATAAACTAATATATTTTGCAACATAAGTTTATTTAAAATTTTTTTTTTGGGGTCATAGCTAAATTTAGTATGATTTTTTTGTGTTGTGATTCTGCGTATTGTTTTGGAAAGTAATTTGGCTTTAAAAAAAAGATTATATCAGAAAATATTTTATAATGTTTTATAATTGAAAATATAGTTGTTTTTTAAATATATTTATTTATTTTATTTTATACTTTGCAAGCAGGTATGTAGTTTGCAAGACCAGAGTAAATGTGAATAGCAAGCAATTGCAATCTTTCTCTTCCAGACTCGACTAAATAATACTTTATTTTTATTTATAATTACAATATTAATTTCTTTGTTTATATTTGGTCGCCATGGAGATTTGTAAATACAATTTTTTTTTTTTAATAATAGCTTTATATTGTATGACCAAAATATAATTTTCGAGAATCGAAACGATACCCCCTCGGTTAGTAAGACAAATGCTCTTAAATAAATATAAATTTTTATTCAAATTATATTGAAGGTTTAAAATCAAATCGGCAAATTAATATATTTAAAATTTGTCTAAGGGTGGGTTTGTGTTAGAATATTTATTTTAAAATTTTGATTATCGATAAGTTTTCTAATCACTTTTTGATGACCAATGCGGTGTTCCAATATAAACACCTCTACTTAAATTATGTATATAGCTTTCTACGCAATGCTTTTATTGACGCTCTTATCACTTATCGCAGCTCCAACAAAAACGCACCCTAACCTGTTATGAAATTAGAATTTAATTTATTTTTTGAAATTATTTATGAATATATTTGTTAATTAACAGATTGAAGGAATCATAGCAGTTGCTTTCTCTGTGTCACAAACGTAATGGCAAATTTTAATACCCTTTTGACCTTTAACGTACACAAATTTTAGAAAAGAAACAATTAATATTGCATACTTGTAGGCAAGAATATGAAATAATTATTTCATATGTTAAAAGTTCTTTTATTCTGCAATAATCTTTAATTATGTAATATTTAATAATTAATTTGTGGAATAATTTTCAAATTTCAGCAAATGTAATTACTTTTTTCAAAGTACAATCTACATATTAATATATCTCCTAATATTTATATTTCAAAATCCATATTGAAAAGCAATTTTCATATATTTCGAAATCAGATTTATTCTTCTTTTACTGTTTCTACTATTAAAATCGAATAAATCACTTTTTTCTGTTACCACTTAATCTCATTTCAAAACAATCAAAGCATAATAAAAGAAAATTGTAATTCAAATAATTAATTCAATATTAATGTTTGCTTTTTTATAATGTTGAAATAATGTTTATATATTCCAATCTATTTTCTAAAACTAACATTTATCCTATGTTTTTACTCTTTCTTTTTAAAATAATACATGTATACATTCACATATATCAAAGTCAATTCACTGTATATTTGTTTATTTTTTAACATTTCCACAAAAATCTATTAAAATTGCGATTCAATGATTCAATTGTAAAATTATTATTTTTATTTTCTCTATAAAGCTTAATGAGTGAATGAATAATTCACAAAAACAATATTTCATTTTCAATATTTTGTTTGTTTTAATTATTTTCACAATAGATTTCCCACAATGCCTGAAGTAGGGAATCCTCCTATTGTTTTTCATTTTGACTTTTATTATTTTTTTTTTTAATATTTACTGCTTTTCAAGCTTTTGAAACATTATCATCATCATCATAATCGGTCATAATATTAAAAAAAAAAACAAATTTCAATTAATTTTCGAATTAAAAACAAAAAAAAAAAACGGAATACGCATAAATACCAAAGTATTGTGGGATTTAAGATAGAATTAAAGACCTTGTTTCTACCATATGATTTTGATATTATCACAAATAACAGAGAGGCGAAATTTTTATTTCAATTTCTTCATTTAGAAAAAAACCAAAAAAATGGGATAATTTAATAATCATTTATTACTTTGTATTTTTAATATGAATAAATACAGGGTGTTTTAATAACGATTTTTATTCAATATTAAGAAATTATTAAAAAAAGTTTTTATGGTAAAAATTAGCTTGGGTCTAAAACTTTGTATTTTTTTGTAGCATTACTCTGCCAGGCACTCTGTAAGAAAACAATTATCTTAGTATATATATGTATACATATATATATTTGATATAAGTGATAAGTACTAAAATGTGACTTTTATAACAAATAATGATAAATGTGTTTTTTTATTACACCTTCTACTTCCTTCCATACAATTGTTTTTGTAACACATTGTTAAGAGAATTTACAGAATCCGATTGGTGTAAATGAATGGGAAGCTATATATGGAAAACAATTAAGTGAAAGAATGAAGATAAAAATGTTGGAAAATAAGAGACAGAAATTATATATATATATATATATATATATACGTATATATAAAATAATTCCTATGTAATGTTAAAAGGAACATAAAATGAATTAAGAAAATAAGTATTATTACATAATATATATATACACGTATAGATTCATATATATAAAATATATTATATATATGTACATTAAATATAGGTGCTCGTATTATAACAATAAAAATAATAAAAAGTTCCACATTACTACAATAAAAAAATTTATACAACAAAAAAGTATAAAATAAATTATTATACGTACTATATGAAAATTGCGTATAAATACATTAGAAAATGTGTGTATGTGCTGGTATGTGAAAAATAACAATTAAAAAACTTTTTTCTTTATTTTTTATTTCTTTTTTAATTTTTGTTCCAAAAATTTGCCAGAATTGAATTTTGCAAAACTTATACATACTGTAAAATATGTAAAATGGATATGGAAAGAAAAGCATGAAACAAAGTATGAGCAGATCGGAAGCAAAGTATTTTAATAAGTTTAATTTTTTATTTATTTCTTTTTTTGTTTTTTTAATATTGGAAAAAATTAAATTTATTCTTGTTTTAATACTTATTTTTTGAAAATTAATTTATTAGAATTTTTATGCATATTGATGGTTATAATAATGGATATTATTTTTATGATTCAATAATAACGAATTTATTATTAAAATTAAATGTTTTTTTTCCTTAAACTTTGGAAAATGTTGTATAAAAGTATATAATTATTGTATAGTACTTTTTATAAGTACATTCATTTTTAGTAAGAATGAAAATTGGTTTTTCAATCAGTTTTTTCCTGTATTTTTTTTTAATATTTTAATAAAAAATATTCTTTAAAAATGTACTGAAAAGTACATAAACTTTTATTTTTAAGCACGATATTAATTGGAGTATTTTTTAAATTATTTTAAGAGATATGAAAAAATTTAAGAGATTTTAAGTAAAATACCGAATTTAAATATAATACAGAGGAAATAATATATTCTAGAGTAGAGTAAATTTACTTATTATTTTAAGTTTTAACATTAACTTATTATTAATAATTGAAATATTAATTTTTTAACTTTTTTATTCAAATTAAAATTTTGGCACTTAGTATTTTGAAAAATTTTTAATATTATAAAATTGGAAATTTGTTTCTTTCCTATTTTAAATATATTAAATAATTCAAAAATGTTTTAATTTTTTTGAAATTTTTAAGTTAAAACTAATAAGCGCTTTATTATCATTAATGTAATTTTACGATGTAATAAATAAAGTTCTAATTTCACAGTCATATATTATAATTTATCTATCGTTAATCAATTAAAAAACCTATTAATATAAGAATAAAATGTAATTATTTTTTTACCACAAAAATTGGGTGCCCTTAATTAAGATCCTGCGAAATAAGGCCCCCAGAGTATTATTTCCCATTTCAATTGAAATTGCAAATGAAAAAACCACAATGGTTTCATATATTTTTAGTAAAAAGTCAATTTTAATTATATAACATTAGTCATTTCATTTTTTCGAAATTAAAACACGAATAATAATTTTACATATAAACTACATTTGTACTATAAACTACACTTATAAAGCAGATGTTGTAACCAATGTATTGCATACATTAATCCATTATTACACTGGAAAAAATGTCAAATTAGATTTTTAACCTACTTAAATATGCTTCCTAATATCTCGCTTAGACAAATATATAAATATTAAATACATATTATTTTATATCTAATATTTTACTTATATATATGTTATTCAGGTTTGAAAATTACAAAACTATTTTACTACATATTTAATGACAAATAATAAGTCGAAGCTTTATTTCTCAAGTAGTCGAAGATTCAATTGAAAGAAAAACAACTCAATTGCTATGGGAAAAACTACCCCAGGGCGTTATTTCTCAATAAATGGGAAATAATACGCCAGGGGCTTTATTTCGCAGGGCCTTAATTCAGGTCACCTAAACATTCTTATAATTTTTTCTAGTTTTCCACTATAAATAGAACATTCCTCATGCTCATTCCAATACTCTTTCTTCGTTTAAATTTAATTACTTTGATAAGTTAATTTTTTTTGTTATAATATTGTGATATTATACAATAAAATTTAATTATACTCGTATGTACATTATTTTCATTTTTAACAATAAAATTTTATAAATTATATATTTTTGCGTAGGTCTATATTTTCAAAATTAATAAAACAAACATCATTAAATAAAACTTATAATCAATATTTATAAAAACATGAAATGCTATGTGAATATTAATATCCTTAAAATAAAATAAAATTAAATATCCTGATATAGAAAAAAAAAATAGAAAAAACAAAAAATATTGATTTCCGGGCTTTATTATTAGCAGTTTTTTAAATAATACATAATATAATGTATTATATTATCAAAATATATTTGAATGTATTTCAAATGTTAATAACCTCTCATTCTTATAACATTTCAAACAGAATTTATTATTATATTTATTTGTTATTTAAATAGAAAATTTCATTGATTATAATCTTTAATCAATCAAATTGTCATTTTTACCTAATTTTTATCAAAACTTTATTCCTACTAACATACTTTGCATATTATTTTGAATAATCGATTGTTGTTAATTTTAAGGACTTGGTTTTTTTGTTTCAAACAAAAATATTGAGTTAGTTGTTATTGTTTAAATAATTTAAATATTCCATTTACATCCCTTTTTACCGCTATTTGAAACATTAAGTTTTTTACCACAAATGGTTTTGTTCCATAAAAACGAAGGCGTCAATTTATTTAGACTTTTATTCGATCAGAAAACTAGAAAAATAATATAAAATGTAAAATAAAAGTTATTATAAATAGTAGTTAAAAAACACTCCCTCCCGGTAAATTGCAAAATCATTTTAGAAAAAAATTGTTTTTCTATGTATTATATATTTTTAATATACATAAAGGATTTTAATAAATAACAGGCTGTATTAATAAACAAATACATCTAATGTAATAATTTTTTTACGGTGTTTCCATTAGGTTGGGTCTAAAATCTCAGTTTAGTAAATCTCGTTTTAAGAAAATCTCGTTTCGGAAATCTTGTTTTTAGAAATCTCTTTTTAGAAAATTTCTTATTTTTATATTCTGTAAAAGGTTCATAATTCTGATTTTATGTCAAACGCGTTTTTAGAAAATCGCGTTTTTAGAAAATATCTTTTTAGAAAATTTCTTATTTTTTATATTCTGTAAAAGGTTCATAATTCTGATTTTATGTCAAACGCGTTTTTAGAAAATCGCGTTTTTAGAAAATCGCGCTTTTAGAAAATCTCTAATCTTTTATATTCTGTAAAAGGTTCATAATTCTGATTTTATGTCAAACGCGTTTTAGAAAATCTTTTATTTTTTTTTTATTTTGTAAAAGTTTTATAATTCTGATTTTATGTCCAACTGTAAAATCCTTAAAAATGAAATTTTCTAATATGAGAGTTTTTAAAAAAGCGAGATTTGCAATAGATTAAAGTTGATATTAATACATGTTTATTTTGAAACAAATATAGTCCAACTTTATATTCAAAATATATTTTACAACTTTTTGTTCTCCCTGTACTATAAAAAATAATTTTTAAAAATTCTCTAATGCCTTTTCTTCTTGGTAAAAGTTTATTTTGAAACAATGTAATGTTCCCTTTATTAATTACAACTAATAATCATTAAATACAAATTCATTAATTCTTCCCTTATATTTCAAATTACTTTGTGCTCACAATTTTAAGTTAAGTTTATTTTTAAATAACAAAAGTACATACAATACTTTTTAATTCAAGCATAAAGAACATATTATTATTATTATGCTTCTGTTTTATTATTTTCCCTTGTTTTTTCGGTACAATTAACATCAATTATTAATTCGAAAATTAAACATTTGATGTTAAATTGTATAATATTTTAAATTATAATAATTATTCAAATATTCTTATTTAAAAATACCTATTGAAAATATTAAAATTCTAAATGTATATAATTAAAAAAGTATATATTATATATATATGTAAATGTATTGTAATGTATCTAAAAGTTTAACTTACCTTTAATTAAACGTTGCAATATAATATCCTTATGTTCATCAGAATGCGGTTCACTCAATATAACCAATAAATAGCAACCGGTTAATGGTGATGGTGGTCCAACACCAACTAAACTAGATAATCCTTCAGATAATAGACCAGGATCAGTTGGTGGACCACCTGTACCAATACCAGCACCATCTTCAGTATTTAAACCACCTTCAGCATCTGTTTCACCACCATCTGTTTCAATCATAAGTGGTCCACCACCATCAGTTGTATTACCATCTTGATCATCAATTGGATCATTTAGATTATGACCATTTTGATTAGTGGTGGTACCACCATTAACATTTATCAATGCATCATCATTTGTATCATTAGCACCGTTAGTTTCATTAGCATTGGCATTATCATCACCATTACCGCCTTCATCATCACCTTTTCCGTTATCACCGTTACCGCCGCCGTTATTATCGTCACCATTACCATCACCGCCACCATTACCACTACCACCACCACCACCACCATTCAAATTTTCAGAGTTTTTCTCATCACTTTTCATACCATCATCATTATTGTTGTTGGTGGAGGTAGAAGGTGCACCATTTGCACCATTTGCAATACCACCACCAGTTACACCTTCTATACCACCATTACTACCATTTACAGCTGGTGTACCATTACTACCAGCTGTTGCTGTTGCACCTGCATCTTTCTTGCTACCATCATTAGTGGGATTGATTTCATCCCCCATCACAGAAAGTTTATCACACTTTTGATCGGAAAAAAAAGTTTCAAAAAAATTTAAATGAAAAACAGTTTTATAAATTTCACTTTATATACTTTTTTTTTTTTTTGTTGATTAAAATTGATTTTTCGTTTACACTTTTAATTGCTATTTAAATATTTACTGATTATTTTCAGTATTTATTTTTTGTTTATTTTATATTTATTTAATTAATTTTAAACTTTTTTTCTTTCAAAAAAATTCAATAAATTTGTTTATTTAATTGTTTTTTTTGGTTTTTTTTTTGTTTTTTTTTTGCTGTTAGTTTTTAATTTTTGTTTTTATTGTTAGTTTGTTTTTTTCTTTCAAAGTTTTTAATTAAAAGGAATTAAAAACTGGGAGAAATCTGTAAAATAATTATTTTTTAATTAATTATATTAAATGGTTAACAAATATATTATGTTTTATATGAATATGATAATAGGATCTTATTAAATAAATCAAACAAAAAAACTCAAATTCAAATTTTTTTATAAATTATAAAATAATTTCAAAATAATTTTGAACTCTTCGGATGCCTTCAATATAAAAGACTATGGAAAAAAGTAAATAATTTTCCAAAATGTAATAAATATAAAAAAAAACAAGAAATAAAAAAGTGTGTAAAAATAATTTTTCTTTAGTTGTAGTTTTTTTTTTCATATCTTGCTTTTAAATGCAATTATCCATGAATCAACTTTAAGGTATCTATCTATTGGATAGAGATAGCTAGAACTCTGGAAGTCAATGAATCTTCAATTTTGTTCTTCTTTGTTTTTGCTCATATTATTCTACTTTTTTTTCAGTTCTTGTTGAGTTTTAATGAATTTTCAACATTAACGAGTACCCATAAAGTGTCATTTATGTTCTTCTTTAATGTTTCGCTTTTATTTTGTATTTTTTTATTTTTTATTGAGAGTAAAAATCCACTAAAAGTGAATGATATAAGTGGTTTAAGTTTTATAAATTAAAAAATGTTGGATACTTTATATTTTAATAGTATAATTTTTGAAAATAATTAATTGAAAAATCAATTAAAACCATTTTATAAACATAAAAACCTAGAATATGGTTAAACTACATAAAATTTAAATCTTATTAAAAAGAATAATTTTTAATTAATTAATTATTTTGAATTCATTAGTTTTTTAAATAATTAGTAAATTCTGAATTAATATATTTCAAATTTTTCAATATTAATTTTTTCTCAAAATAGTGATAGATAGTGGAAAAGTTGGAAAATCATTTCCATTCAAAATTACACATTTCCTTATTACAAAATAAAAATATACTTGACTAACAAGTAGTCAAAACTAATTTTAAAAGTACATATTATCTTTTAAGTCTTATTTTATAGACACAATTTTTCTTTTTTTTTTTACTTTATTTTTAAATTTTGCAAAATTCATTACTTTACATGGCATTTTCGAATTCGTCTGAGATCGTACGTGTATAAATTTTTGCTTTTTTTTTTTATTGTTTTTAGTTTTTTCTGTGCATAATTCAAACTTTTAAATCTTTAAGATAAAAAAATAAAAAAACTCTTTTTTTTTTTTTTTTTTTTTGTTTTCATTTTTATTTTAAATCCAAAAATAGAGTTTTTCCGCCATCTCAGACTCATATTTTAGTTTTGTTTTTCTTAGTTTTTAATTTTTTGTACCTCCAGAGTTGTGTTGTATTGCACACATAATTTTGTATTTAAGCATAAAAGAGAAATTAAATAAAGTTTATATAGCAAACAGTTGTAGTTTACAAATAAATTTTCCAAAAATCTAAAGTTGAAGAAATGAAAATTTTCATTTTTTAGTTCATAATTTATATTATTTAAATTTTATTCTTTTTTTTTTTGGAAAAATTTTATTTATAGAAAAATTTTCTTCCAAAAATTAAAAAAAAAAAAAACAATATGCAAAAAACAACTGCAGAGGAGTACAGAGTAAAAAAAAAATAAAATAAATACACCACGAATTGTGTGTAAATTGAAAAAACATCAATTTTTCTTGTCTTGGGTTTTTTTATGGTGAAAAAACATTTAAGAGGCGAAAATGGAAAATAAAAAAATAATAAATATAAAAAACACGAGATTATTTTTAGGATGTAAGAATAAACGACGACAATTAAAACTAAAATCATTTTTTGTTTTTTTTTTGTACTTAAGATATATTTTTGAAAAATGATGAAAAACTAGTGAAATGGTTGAAAAAATTTTTGCAAATAATTTTTTGATAATTCTTCCAGAAATTATTATCTTTTATTATTTTAAGATTCGATTTTATCTTAATGAGATTTTGGGTTTTTTTTTTTAATTTATATACTTGTATATGTATAAATATATTTTTATTTATATTTTTTCAGAAGTTTATTTAATTAAAATATTTTTATTTTAATAATTATGGAATTATTTTTATATTTACAAGATTTTAACAATATGTTAAGATTATAATTATTTATTTAAATTATTTGTAGAAATTAAAATAATTTATGTAAAAAAATTATAAAATTTAAGTTATTTTCATATACCTTTCACTTTAAGTTTGGATTAAGGAAGTATGACTATGTAATAGAGTTTTGATTTGTAAACTTTATTTCAGTAATTCCTTAAATTAATCCATATATTTTTTTAATTAAATTAATTACACTGATTAAAAAATAAAGTTATACTAATTATTAATTCTAGAAAATCAAAGATGATACAATATAAAAGAGAGTCAAATATTTATTGTCAAAAGTTATGAAAGCCCTTATTTCCTGAATTTTTTCTTTTATCTTAAGATTTTTTTGAATAACAGTTTTAATATAAATTTTGTTTGATCAAGAAGGAAAAGTTTTAAAGCCGTTTAAAAAAAGTTGTACCTCCAAATGAAACTGCAAAAATACTTAAGCTTTAACAAAAACCTTTATTATAATGGAAACTTTATTTCGTCCAACCAAGAACACAATTAAAAACTTCAATCATTTTTTACGATTGAAAATTAAAATTAATTGCCGGCAGAGACGATAAAGATCTTGTTAATGAAAATAATTGAAGTATAATTATAAAAAATAATTACAAATTTTCTTAATATATATTTCATTAATTTCAATAGTTTTTTTAAGAAAATTTTATTTTTAAATATAATTTTTATTAAGAACTTTAAATTGAATACTTAAAGCTCTTATAAATTTAATGAATTAGAATTGTAAATTTGGCTGATAGCTCATTGTTTAAAATGACGCCTTTTCAATTGAAAAGCCTCAGGTTAAAACCCTGGTCGGATCATATCTAATATAACAATATAGTGTATATTATAATAGTTTAATAAGAAGTACAAATACCAAATAGGCAAAGGACTATTACAATATCAGACAATATTTGCCATTGTCTGGTACTATAAATTAATAAATAAATAAATATAATTTTAATTACATATCACAATTGATTTATTTTATAAAATATAAATTACCAAACTAATATTGATAAATATGGGTCTTATGATTTTTTAATCATTAATTTGCTTATACTATAATGAAATATAACATAAGTACAGACTTATATAAGATTAAAATATTTTAATATCTTTAAGATAATATTTTCTTTAGTATTTGGTAAGGTTTTAAAATTATTTATAATTTAATAATTTTTCATTCTTTAATTTCCGTTTGAATTCAGTTTTGTAATTTAACCAATTAAAAATTTTTTAATTTTCTAAGTAATGCAATATTATACATTTTATATCAAATTTATCATATAATATAGAATAATATTATATTGATAATAACAAAAAATAATAACTTTTGACATATAAGTTTAATATCAAAAATTCAATAAATTTATTATCTCTAGAATATAAAAAAAAGTATCTGATATAATAAAAATTCTCAAAAAAATAAAATGTCTTTTCTATAATCTTCTTTTCAGAATAATAAAATACATAAAAAACACCTACTCTGAATGGTGAATTATATTCTTGTACATATAATAAAATATATGATGTCAATGAACATTGTCTAGACAATCCGAGACAATTTTCATTTACGGAATAAAATTTTGTTCAAGAAAATAATTTTAGTTTAAAAAATTTGATAAAATAAATTTTAAAGAAATTTTTGTTCTATATATTTAGGAGAAATTCGATTTATGAAATTGTAATCATGAATAATTGCATACTTTTAGGCGTGACTTTTTAAAAGTTTTTTTTTATATTAAAAATTATATAATAAGTTTTTAAATGTATTTTCTAAATGATACATGATTTATTGTAAATTTTATTTATTATTATTTAAATATTTGATTTTGAGTTTTTTTGTTTAATAATGAGATGAACTTGGATATAAAAAAGTGTTTAAATGATTATTAAAAAAATAATTGGGAAAAATCTTAATATAATTATTTTTTGTTATAATTCAAATTATTGAATATATTTATTTTATAATTAATAAATTTGTATTTATTAATTATTTTAATTTTTTTTTTTTTTTTTTCAATGATATTAATTTTTAACACAATCTTTTTATTTTATTTTATTTTTAAAAATTCACAATATGACACTTTAATATTTTGAATTATTCAATTACTAAATTTATATTAATGAATTTTGTTTTGTTTCAATTTATTTAATATAATTTTTTTTTTCCAATTCTTATTCTGTTTTTCCACTAAATAAAAAATTTGATAAATAATTAAAGTATTGGCACAGAATTTAATTTTCTAAATTTTATAATATCCAATTTACTCTAAATATTATTTTGCCATTTTATTTCAATTCAATAACAATTATTTTATTTAATCCGATTGAATTTTTTTTTTCCAATATTTTTTAATAAAAAAAAAATAAACGAAAAAATATTAATAAATCCTTTTATTGTGCGTCCTTTTTTTTCAAAACAATTCTAAAACTGAGTCCTTAAAATTGAATGGTGATATTATTCAATTTAAATTTTTTTCCTAGTAGTATTAAATATAAGAAAAATTCAATTGTAATTCACAATATACCATTTAAAATGCACTTATCAATTCAACATCATATTATTGAATTGAATATTTCTCAGAACTGAGAAGAAAATAAATAGAAATTAAATATAAACGGATTGTTAGACTTTATTACACAATGGTGTTAAAATCTTGATGCTTCAGACGATAGGCTGTATTATTCTAAAAAAATTGTGCCGACGACAACCAAAACGATGACGATGATAGTCGACAATTCAATCAAGAATAATTTACAAAAAAAAAATTATTTTTTAAACCGTTATATATACATATAATTTTTTTTTTTGTTTATTTAGTTTTCTCGGCTTTTCACGATCTTCTTATTGAAAAAGTACCGTTATACAATGAATGAAAAAGCCGAAATAAACACAAAATTGTAAGAAAAAGAAATAATAATAAAGAAAAAAAAATATAGAAAAAGAGATAGAGACAGAAAAAAAAAAATATGGCCGCACCCGAATTTAATTGTCCTGAATTTTATTTTCCTTTTTTTTTCACTTTAATTCCTTTCGATTCGGTTTCGGCTTATTTTTTTTTTTTATTTTATTGTTTTTTTTTTTATTATTTTGTCTTGTTTTTGAATAGAAATGCGGCAGTCAGGCACCATTCAATACAATATGATTTAAAAAAAATAACAAAAAAAAAAAAACCCCATAAAAATCAGTAGTTATATTTTCATATTGTACCATTTTATGTTAAACACGATTTACCGATTATTACTACTATTTAAAAAAAATTTACTGAGTTAAATTGAATGAATTGTTTTGAAATAAAAGGATATGCGGTCTAAAATTTAAAAAAACTGTTATTATTTAAAAATTTTTTAATCCAAAATGTAGTTTTTCAATAATATTTCGTTTTGTTCTATTCAATTTTTCTTTTATTATTATTTTGTAATTTAAATTGCAAATAATATTTTGATTTCATTAATATAACTCACAAAAATAATATTTTTTTCAAGTGGTTATTTTTTTAAAATTAAAAAATAAAAGCAAATAAAAATATTGTATCCTGTTTGGTTCACGGTAAAATCAAAACTGAATTTTAAAATTTCAGAATGCCTACAATTTTATTTATTTTTTACAAATTTCTTTTTTTTTTATAATTTTATTTACTTTTTTTTTTATTTTATTTGATTTTATTTATCCGAAATTCTATTGCAAGATATGTGTATTTTTTTTGAATTGAATAATTTAAATAATTTCCAAATATATTCGTTTTATATATTTATAATGATGTATTTTTGAATATATATATAATATATATATTCATTTATATTTTCAATTGAAGGAAGATTTTATTTTTTTAATAATTTTTTTTTTTTTTTTTAGTCAAGCGGTCACAATAAATGATGACGGTGAAAGCTCAGAGTCGACTGAATTTTTACCGATGTATGTAGTAAAGGACTTGAATAACTGTATTTTTCGTTTTTTTTTTTTTTCTGTTTGCCTTCAATCATGATTTCCTTATTAACCGTTGTTGTTTATTTTTTTTTTACATATATACACAAGTAGATTTGTTTGTGCAATATTGTGTAATTTGTATATAAACGAATATATAAAAGACACTAACACTACGGTATTGAAATATAAGAATTTGAATTTACTATAAAATACAGAAAAAAAAAATAATCAATATAATAATACATATGCATATATATGGAAATACACATGTGCATTCAAATATATAAAGAAAAAAGAGAAAAAGAGACAAAATTAATTTCGAAAATCGAAATTTAAAATTCATTAGAATATTTTCCTGTTTTATTTTACATATGATTTTTATGGTATCATATACATACACAAATTAATTCGAAATTAATATTTTATGTAAAAAGGATATACTAGTAAAAAATTTTATTTCATTATTTATATATATATTTATATTTTAATCTATTTTTTCGAAATTTATAATAGTATTGATCACTATATAAAGTATCTGTTCAATTACCATATTATTTTAGTTAGTCAAATCAGTTGCCAAAGTGATACGAATACGATAAAACACGACGTGAACTAGCACAATAAACTGAATATCAGCTGAGGTTAAGGAGAAACTTCGCTACTACAAATCATATGCCATCATATATCCCTACACATACATACATATTATAACAATATGTATAATCATAATTTTTCGAAAATGTTTAATATAAATTAAAAATAAACTTGTAAATTAACAGTAAAAGAAAAACTCTACACCAGAACGGTAACATTTTCGATGGAAAATATTCGATGTATTTCAGGTTCAGGGTGAATTTTAATTTGCAATAGGAAATTTCGAATAAGAAACGAATATAAAGTGATTCATAATTTTTTCGAAACTATAAAAAAAAAGACATATGAAATAAAATATTGGTTTTTCGAATTATGGAAATTAAAACAAATATTGAGTCATATTTAATTTGGAAATTGTGTAACGAACAAGTTAATATAAAATAGGATGTAAAAAGTTGTAGTATAGGATATAATGATTTTTTGGGGGATAAAAAATAGAAGAATATAAAAAGAAATTATTTCGAATATTACAATAAATAGAAAATTCATTCTAAAGTAGGAAGAGAAAGGAAAAGGAAGATGAAAGAATTTTTTAAAGAAAAAGGAAGAGATAAAACTTTTAAAAAGAGATGAATAGATAGAAAAATGCATTGCAATAAATATTGTATCTCTTTCATTTTTACACAATAAATATATAGGTTAAAGAAAATAGTTTTATATATTGTTCGAAATTTTAATTTCGAATTTTCTACAGATTTTTTTAACGTTTTTTCTCTACAGAAAATGGAAAATATATATATATATATTTTTTTCTTATTGTAAATTAATACATTTATATGTTATATATAAATACATATATGTGTATATTTTTTTATATGTACCACTTAATTTTAGATTTTTTCAATATTTCGATTTTTCCCAATTTTTTTATTGTTTTTTTTTTATTTTTTTTTTCGTTGTGTAAAATGAAAAAGGAAATGAAAAATATGAAAATGAATTATAAAATTGAAAAATTTTCTCAATTTTTTTAACATACTTTTTCATTTAATAAATTTTTTATAATTTTTTTTTATATAATTTCAATTTTTCGAATTTTTTCAAATAGATAATGCACTTTTTTTAATAATCCAAGTATTATCTTTTCAAAATAAAAACGAATTAAAAGAATAAATTAAAAAATATATATTTTAATTTTTATTTTTTATTTAATTATTTTAATAAGCAGCACTTTTTTTTTTGTTTTTGTAAAATCCTTTCCTTAAAAATTTTTTAAATAAAATTTTCAAAAAAAAAACAAAAAATCAAGCAAAAATAAGCAAATTTATAAATTTTTCTATTTTCTTTAATTTAAATATATATAGATAAAAAATGGACTGATTTATTTTGCGAATTTATATTATTTTGGCAATTTTATTAATTTTTTTTAATTTAATTCTAAATTATTTTAAAACTTTCAAAGCTTTTTATTTCTTGTTTTAAGCTCAAAAAAAATCACTTTTTTTTTATTGTAAAATGAATAAAAATTATGATTATTTATTTTTTTATGTAATAAAGCAGTAAAGGCAATTTATTTAATATTTGTTTTAAATTTTTTTTTTTTTTTGGTATTATCTGAATATTTTAAAATTTATTAATATATATATATTTTTTGTATTTAAAAAATAAATATTACTCAAAAAATTCACCACTTGGCAAGAAAATTTTAAATAAAAAACAAAATTTAAAAGTTGGTTTTTTTTTTTTAAATTTTTTTCTTGCGAAACCGAGAAATAAACTTTAGACGGAATTAATTTGCACAATTTTTTATTTTCTATTATATTATAAAATTAAGTTTAAAAAAAAAAACTGTTTAAATATTTTTATATCTGATTATTTAATTAGATGGTTTTATAAAATTTTATTTTTTTGCACACTTTAAAAAAAATGTCTATTCTGACTTTTCTTCTTTTTTTTTTAACTCTGACAAAATTGAGTTTTCAACTTACGAAAAAACAAAACAACAACAATATGAAATAAAACTGTTCAAAAACGAAAAATGTATCTTAAGATTGTTTTTGTTTTTCAATTCTCTGGTTTTTTTTTACTATGGAAAAAAAAAATTTTATTGTAACTTTTTTTCTTTCTTTCTGTAACTAATATTAGCAAGAAATTATAATATATTTTTTATTTTAATATTTATTTTATTTTTATTTGAAATTTACTTTTTTTATTTAATTTTTTTATTTTTAATATTTGATGTTCAAAAAAATTGGTTTTAAAATATAATATGTATAGAAGAGAAAAACCCTTTTTAACTTTAAGATATACAAACGACGAATGCAAAGTATCAGCACCGGTTAATTTTCGATATAATGTAGGTTTTTAGAAAACCATTTACTTTTTCGAAAAATAAAACATTCTGCATAATACATAAATTCTAACTGTATTTTTTTTTTATTTATTTTTTTGTTTTTCTTTTTATTACCTACAACTGTTTTATTTGTTTTTTCTTATTTTCTTTTTTTCTTTTTTTTTCGAAACACATTTACTATACTTTAATTTTTACAATTTCTTGTTTTTTATACTATTCATTTTTTAATTCGATTTTTAATGCATACAGTTATTTCAATAAACGGTATTATTTTATTTCTATATTATTACTGTATATTTAAGTCATATAACGGGTACCTAGGCAACCGTATGAACTTACAAATAAAACAACAATAAAAAGAGGGAGAAATAAATATTAAAATAAATATGTGTATATACACCTTGTACAACAATATGAAAAGTATTCGAATATCTCTTCGAATAAAATTCAATTAATGTTATATACAAATATTTTAAGTTAATATTTTGCCATGTAAGTGTGTATATGTTTCGAGGAATATCGAATTCATAGTGGTGTAGAAATACGCATAATAGGAATAACAAAGATAAAATTTTAGCTGACCGTACAATATAGGGTAAAAAAAAAAACAATTTCGAAATTAAATTCGAAATTATAAAAAGAAATATTAAACATGCGCAATACTATAGATACAAAAAACAAAAACAAAAAAACGTCTGTCTGTCTACACAAGTTTTTACATGGGCCGTAAAAGGATATAATACCGGTGGATTGAAATATACATAGAAACATTTACATTTACAAATACATTAAACATATGTAAATTATGACATTTTCATAGAGAAAAAAAATTTTTTATTTTTTTTTCTTTCTAAAATGACAAATTTTCAATTTTCGAAAAATATGTTTTTTTAATTTTTTATGGTTTTATTTTTCGAAATCATATGTTCTAAAAAAATCACATGTTTAAAAAACAAAAAAAACGAATTATTAATTTATAAAATATAAAGTAAGTTAAAATGGAATTTATAAAGTCATATATAGATATAAAAGGGTGGTATAAACCTACCGTCTAGGCAGTGGCGGGGTTATGTTTAGATGGGTAAAACTTTTTTTTTTTTTGTATTAAAAATTTTTGATTTTTTTTTTTTTAAATTGTTTTTTTAGTATTTTTAATAAGGCATCGTACACTTTGTATTATGATTGTATGGATATTATATATATATATATATATATGGAAGGTTTTAAATGTGTTTACATAATTAATAATCATTATATTAATAAAGTTGTCGTTGTTGTTGTTGTTAAAATATTAAAACAATAAAGAACATTTTATTTAACGTGGTGTATCCCTTTTTCTTTTGTAGTCATGTATCCTGTTTTAGTATAATTCAAATTATGTTAGGTAGGTATTACAAAGGTTTAATGTAATACTAACACATTATTTTGTGTGTTTCATTATTGTTTTTGGAATGAAAGTAAAAAAGGTAAAGATTTTAAACTCTAAGTTTTTTATATTGATTGTATATTGGGTATTTTACAATAAAATAGATTAGAGCAGGGTGATTTGAGATAGTATGGTATGAGCTATTTTTTAGTTTTTATATTTACTTGATAAATAATTATTTGAGGAATAAAAGTGTAGTTATTTTAATATAAACTCCTTGTTTCTAAAAGTATTTATAAAAATACTCTTTTTCACCCTGACGCTTTACCTAATTTAATATTTTAAATGTACTACATTTAAAATTAAACAGTTTTCAATTGTCAAAAATACATATTTTTAATAAACCCATTCATTCAAGTACAAAATTTATATTTATATGTTATATTTAAGGTATTCAACCCGAAAAATTGATTTAAAATAAAAATTCAATCATATTTAGAGCTATGATTTAAAGTACTTATAATATAGATTACTACAATTTAAAAGATTTATCTTGACTATTAATATAGAAGCATTAAATTTACAATTTTGCTAAAAATACTATTTTAAATATAAAAATTTTATCATATATGATTGAAAATAAAAATATTTATACAAAATTAAACCACTCAAACAGCTATTAAAAATTATTTTACAATATTGCAGAGTTATTCAATCAAATTTAAGAAATTAAAATATCAAAGAAAATATAGTTAAAATTAGAGTTAAAAATCTAGTTAACACTACAGTCAATTGATTGTATATAATATATTATATAATATATTTTAAAGTAAATAAAATACTTATATGCATGTATATAAGAACAAATAAAATAACAAATGTGCAGATATTTCTTTATAAAAATTTCTAATAAAGGACATTTTTTTAACCCTTTAAGACCTGTTGTCTTTTTTTCATAGATATTTAAAAATACATATGAAGTTAAATATTTTAGAGAACTTATCCTTCAAATTTAAGCAGGAGCTACAAAATTAAGTTGAAACCACTTACATAAATAATTCCACCCCTCAAATTGAAATGTCTTTTAAAATTTTTAATACCGCATAAACTTGATTACCACTTTGTTAAACAAAAACTATGCTTGAGCTCGTAGTTTCTGTAGAAAAAAGTTAAATTTAAAACCATCTTAAGTTTTGTGCATTCAACTACATATCTTTATTCTAATAGAAACCCACTTAAATGTTTAACTTTGTTTTCTTTAACTGCTATACCAAAATTTGAAATAAGGATCTAAAGGATTAATATATTTAATTTTAATCAAATTTATAATTTTTTAAAGTATGCAGATCTAGTTTTATTACAATAATAGAATTTTAATATATAACATCAGTAACATTTATTTAATTCAATTATAGTGCAAAATAACAATATTTTTTATTATAATACTAATTTTAATTTTTATTATTATTATTTTTTTAAATCAAATATTTTTATTGATTTTCTTTGATTTTGTTTCTAAGTTTTTTTACTGCAGATATCATTTAGAATCATATTTTTCTTCAAAATAAAATAAAAAACAAAACATAAAACAACCATATGTTATTTTGTCATATGTTTTAAAAACAATATAAAAATTAAATTCATTTCTTCAAGTGACCATATTGAATGAATCAATTAAAAAAATTGGTAACTTATTTTTTTGTATGTTTTGTGTCAATGCTAGTGTAGTCATTAGAAATTAAAAATGTCAAATTAATTCTTCTATAATATCTCGAACAATTATTTTAATTGATTTTTCAATCAAATTGTTATTATAGAGGCGGAATACGATTTCCTCTGGATGTACTCCATTTTTTTATAAGAATATGCTAATAATCTTTAATGATCTACAAATATACTTCTTCAATCCTCTTTAACTAGTTACTCCAATTTAATGGTTTTTAAACTTATTGGCTTTGAATTAATTTAATTTAAGGACGAAAAGTAACCTTTGATGCAAGGCTATTCGTCCTTAACAAATATGAGGGTATTTAACTCCCGCTTCTTCGATTAATAAACCATGTTCTTGCCCACTAAACCACTATACCATTTAAAAAAAAATGCACTAAATAAAAAGCCATATAATTTAAAAAATTGCCCCTATGCATATGCAATTTTGATTTTTTAATTATTTAATTATTTTTTCAATATTTGCGAACCGATATTAAAATGGCCTTAGTAACCAAGGGCTCAACTGATATTGTATCAATTTTTTTTGTATAATAAAAAAATTATATTTTTAAACCCACAATTCAAAATTTTAAATATTTTTAATTGACAAAAAAGGGATTGTTTAAAAAAAGTGTTTCCAAAAATAAATCTCGCTCGTAATTAAAAAAATACGCCATTTATCGGCTTCCATTATTCCATATATGGTAATTTGAATATTTTTAAACATAAAAAATAGTCACTAACTATTGTACTTATCATTTTAATAAGTGTTTTAGAAATAAAAAACAATTACAATCTTTTACAAAAATAAAAACAAAAGCATATTGTTGGAAAGGTTTAGGGCTTTTAGGATACCTAATACAGTGCAAGTTTTAGAATTATTTTTAAAAATTTTTTTCAACAATTAGGTAGTTTTAGACTTTTTGTCTGTCCTTCTCGTGCAAAGCTTAATTATTAGGTGTTAAAATGTTAAACTTTTTAAGATACAGTTGAATCAGAAGTCAAAAAAGGGATCACTAGATCCCTTAAAATATGTTATATAAGAAAAGGATTAGGAAATTAGACTAATTATACACACCTGCAACTTATTGTTGCAATATGGAACAATTAACAGTCAACCACAATAATTTTTAAGATTTTAACGGTATTTCCTAAGTATGCAATTTTTCTTTTGTTGTTTGGTTTGGTAAAAATTTAAATCTAGGAAAAGTTTCTAATAACTTAACATTTATCTTTTAGAAAGAAAAATATGTATTTTAGACCAATTGTTTTTGCATGCTACTTTGTTTCATAGTTTCATTTTCCTTTGTTTTTTTTTGTTTTGTTTTTAGAAGGACGAAAAATTCAAGTGTTTTTTATTGTTTTCGGTTTATATTTAAAAACTTTTTTTTGTGTTCAAACTATTACAAAAGAAGAGGCAGGCGCGCGTAATTATAACTATAAAATAATAATAAAAAATAGTGAGACCTGGTCGAGGACTTTTGAAAATGCTATAAATGTAACAGAAACAGAACAAAAAGATAAATCAGCTGGCTTTTTAATTGCTTAAAAAACAAAAAAAAAACAATGTTTTAACTTTAATTATTATTATTTTTTTTTGGATACAGTATTTAAGTATTGTTTAGTTGGTTAGTTAGATCAATTGGTTGAACCAATAAGTATGCCTGCTTGATATATCACGAAAGGCGGTAAATTTAGTTTTTTTTTTTCTTCACAAAATTTTTCTTTATTTTTTGCAAAATTTTTTTTAATTTTGCTGTTTTTGTTGTATTCTTTGCAGTTCTGTCAATTTGAAAACTTGTGTACTTTATACACGCTATGTTATTAAATTTTATTTTTCTTATTATTATTTTGTGTGTGTAAGGAGCTTTAATTATTGAATAAGGACTAAAACGGTAAAGGATATATGATTTTATCATTATTATTTTAAATGGCGCGATTGTCTAGTTTGAATTGAATGCCTCAAAAATATTTGTTTTTTATTTTTTTATTTTTTTGGGTCCCTAAGCTAAAAAGGAAGGTGGAAGTCCTTAAAGCTTAGAAAGGATACTCTTTAGAGCTCAAAGTCCGAATTAATGTTTTAGAAAATAGGAAAGGCTTATATAAAAAAAAAATTATTCAAAAAATTGTTAGAACTCAACATTTACTTTATTAAAAGTTTTAAGGCCCCCTTGCTCCTGCTGATTTATATTATAAAAATTAAAATACACTATAATTGTTCACATCTACTCAACTTCTGTTGTTAAATTATAAATTGAACTATTAATAACAGCTTATTTAAGATCATATTTTGTCAAACTTTTATTTTTTAATAAAAGACTTATAAAGAGCTATAAACTTACTAAATTTTAATTATGTATTACTAGAACTTGATCTTTAAACAGAATAAAGGTGAAAATGTTTTCATTACTAATTTTCAAAGGGATGCACTTCGGGTTTAATTGACAACCAATTTATTTAACAATAAAATTTAAAAAAAAGTCTTCTATTGTAAGCCCTTCATTAGTCAAAAACCCTAGCCTTCCATTTAAACAATTAAATACATTTTTACAATCTTAACTGCCGGAGTTCTTGAAATTCCAATAGCATGTCCTAATGGATAAATATTCAAAGTGCTTTTTTCAACATTTTGAAGAGGCAAGTAAAATTTCATTTTCCCTAGAAATAAAAATATATTTACCAATCGTTATATAAACCTATATAAAATTCTTATTATTATACCTGTGTTACTATTATATTTACTATTACTGTAAATATAATATTAACACAGGGTTATATATTCCTGTTTAATAATTATATACATATTATGTACATTGATGTAGAAGACTTCGGAGTTTTCTTACTGGGTATTGGATCCTACTATACAAATATTGGATATTCGATACAACTACACAACTTGCAAAAGAATTTATTTAAATATTATCCTTGAATTTTACTGTATTATACATATACCTATATAAGATGTTTTATATTATTTTTATACATAATAATGTTTTTATATAATATAAAATAGATAAAATCTAGGAATTCTTTAAAAAGATAGGAATGAATGCAATTTTTTGAAAAAGAATAGTCGGAAACATTATATTTTCTTTCTTAAAATTTATTACTATTAAATTTATATCATGTACAGGTGAAATAAAGGTAATTGTTTTAAGTTTTAACGCTATAGCAATAAGAAAAAGGTTTTAAATTGGCACAAAGGTAATTCGATGTTAAACTTTTTTTTCTTTCTCTATCTTGTATTTTTTCTATTATTTATATATTGATTCTAAGTAAATTACTACAACATTTTTTTAATATTTAAAATTCCTTAAAAACACAATAATTCTTACTTAATATTTATGAAATGTAATAACAACTTATAATTCAGATAATTTTATAAGCTAGTTCAACCGAGTTTAATTGATTCCGAACCTAACCTATTTTTATGTCTTGAGATTTTAGTAAAAATTAATTAATATAACTAGAATTTAAATAAACACCATCTATTTGGGAAGGAAAAAAGAGAAGCGCAGGATAGGATTTGTTTCTAATAAAGTTATTAACTCACCATCATCAAAGGTCTTTAATTGTAAAGTCATACTGTTAAAACTTGAACGAAAGTATAAATTAAAATTAGTTATTACAGATTATGTTAAGATTTTTTGAAAAAACACTCTCGACTTACAATAGAACACAAAAACATGATATTGATATGAGAAGTTCATTGGTTGTTAAGTTACATCAACTAAAAAAAATGTGACATTCATTTTAAATTAGAGAAGTCTAAGAAAAGAAAAAGAACGTAAGAATTATTATTATTACACCTTAGTTAATTGCTTAATCAATATTTAATAAATACATATCCTTAATAAAAAATACATTAACATAACATTATAAACAAATGCACAATATCAATAAATAATTTAATTGAATAATATAACTCACAGATAAAGAATACCATATAACTCAAATACAAAAATATTACAAAATAAACAAAAATAGAATTATATCTATTGAAAATCTAAGACGTTTGTGTTTCCTTTACGACCTAGCACTATATAATATTCAAATTGTATGCGGAATCCCCTTTTTTCCAATATGCACCTAGATAGGCTTATTAGCAGTTAAGCAGTTAGCGCTTAAAAAAAAATAAAAGTTTTACTTAAAAAGTATTACCGGATACTAAGAGAAAAATAAGTTGTTCCTTCTAATTATAATGCAAAAACAGTATCCAATATTTGAATCATGATTTAATTATTCCCTTATAAAACTTTAACTTTAAAATAGCGAGTTACTTTTATCTAATTTTCTTTCTTAAATACTTTGTAAACTCAAAAATTTCCTAAAATTTGGTAAATTCTCATTATATTAAAACCAAAATTAAAGTCAAAAATTAAAAAATTTAAACTCGTATTCATTCTTTAATAAAAAATATAAAAAAAAAGTTCGTTCGATTAAAAATAAAAGGTGAAAGAATTAAACTTAAGAAATACAATGCCAGAATAAACAATATAAATGTATTCTCCCAAAAGTATGCAATAAAAATTTATCAATTTTTGAAATTTCATTTAAAATTCAATTTTATTTCATTTTTTTTTCCTCTTTTTTTTGAAAAATTTCAATTTAATGTTCATTAAAAATAAAAATAACAATTTTTATATATATGGAAAAACAAAATACAATACAGTATGGCATTTCCAAAAGAAATATTAAAAATCGATTACAGTAGTAATCAGTATAGAACTCTATATTACTATCATACATTACACATACGGATAACTTGCACTCGTTTTTGCTTTTTACTACCGATTATACATGAAACTTGATACATTTGAAAATACAAAAAAAAAAAAACTAGAGGAAATACTTGCAAAACAAAAACAAAAAAAAAGGATAACAAGATATTATTATAAATATGTATATACATTTTCATATAAATTTATTATATATATTAAAATACTTGTATTTTGAATATAAAAGGAGCCGGTAATTCTCTATGACTCCATTCATACATATACTATATAAAAATTGTTTTATAAATATTTATAACTTAAATTCATTTTTAAAATACTTTATTTTTGAATATCAATTTTATTTTAAGTCTCGTAATAGTTTTGCAGACCATTTATGACGTTATGGCGACTTTATGTCGAAAAAGTACCGGCGAAATATAAAAACAAAAAAAAATAAACAACAAGGATGGAAAAAATATTTTTTTTTAATTTTTTTGTTGTTTGATTGTGTGGCACGACACACAGTCATTTTTTCACATTATAAATAAAAAACAAAAAATTAAGTGTATAAATAAATAAAAATATATATATATGTGCATATAAAAATTTATTGAATTTATATTTGTACATATACATATATACCAATTAAATGTCGCATTAATAAATTTTCCAAATATGTATATATTATAAATAATATATGTATATAAAAATTAAATACACTTTATTCGGACCTCATTTTAAATATTTTTATAGTGTTTTTTTTTTTTTTTAATTTGTTTGTGTTACATATCTTTTACATTATTGCATCTTAATTAGGTTCTTACTAATATTTGCAGATAAAATAAAGTCACCAGTATAGAAGAAATATTCTTGATCAATAAAATTAAATAAGCTATTTATAACTAAGTATAATTTAGGTCAAAAATAAATGAAAGATTAAATTTTAGAAGACTGTAATTTTTAAGTTTTCTTTATTCAAATCTTATAAGGTCTTGCAAAGCTGGAAACATAACTAACACATAACTTTAAGCATATAAATGAAGTTTACCCAAAAATTAAGAATATTTCGGTAAAGGTATTATTATTTCAAAGCAAAATAAACAATACAATTTCATATATATAATATAATTTAATACTTGTATTTTAAATATAAAGTAGCTCTAGATTCCAGTAGCTCTACCTTGAAATTCTGTTTAGTAACTAAGAATTCCTCAGAGTTTTAAAGCCTATAATGAATAAAAAATTAATTAGAAATAAATACATAGTAATTTTCTAGATAATGATCTAATAATTACTAATTCAATTACGTCACTTATTTAAATTTTAAATTTTGACACTCGAAAATAATTTGCGTACGGTGTTTTAAAAAACTAAGCTGTGAGTGTTTTTTTAACTTAGAGCAATAAAATTCTGATAATAGTTTGCCCTAAGCATTGTTTATGTGGGTTTGCTGAGTTGAGATATATTTGATTTTTATTTCTTAAGTGCAGGTTCAACTTTTAAGCTAATTAGCCTGTTTATACCATAGGTACACGTTGGAACATACTCCTATAGCACTAGTGCTAATTTATCACTGTTCAAGAAATCATTTTGATAAATTATTTTTATTACTAATCAAACTTTATTGTTTTGTTGTTTTCAAATATGGTTTTGGTGCAACAACAGTTCTTAAAAATATGGTTATTTGATTAGTGATAAGTTGTTGGTACAATAGGGCCCAGATGTTGCATATTATTTTATTATTTGAATTCATCTTAATTCACCATTGAATTCAACACATACAATTTAAAAATGAGGTAGTACTAGGCCCTATAAAATGTAGAAATGTCCTAGATTTTCAATAGATATTGTACTAATTTTATTTTTGAATCTTAAGATATTTCTGTATCTGTAAATTATAAAGTATTTCTGTATCTGTAAATTACAAAGTATTTCTGTATCAGTGAGTTATATTATTTAATTAAATTATTTGTTTATATTTTGTTATTATTTCCTTATATTTAAAATTATTGATTAAGAAGATTGATAAGCTGAGTTGAGTCGAAAACCAATCAAAAATTTTTTTAACTTCTACAGAAATTCAAACTCAGGCCTCTCGAATAAAATGTACTCTGACTACTGCACCAAAATTAGAAAAAGAAAAACGCCGAATATCAAAATAGTGATTAGAAAACAATTAAGTTACACATAAGTTGATAAACATAAACATCCTATATTTTGTACTCTAGTATTCATTGTATAACTAGCTTTTCATTTATTTTTACACTTTTATGAAACACCTAATTAGTACTATCTATTCTTATATTTGTTTTTATTTAGTTTTTATCATAAGACAAGTTCCTCAAATTCTAATAAAATTGATTTTCGATAAACTTAGCACTTGAACTTAAAAAATTCGGCGACTAATAACGAGAATTGAAGGGACTTCTTAATTTAAATTATCTGATACTAAACGTATTAAAAAAAATAATTAAATTCAATTTTTTATTTTAATATCCAATTAAATTTCAATAGCGTATTATAATATCATGTACCTATCTTAAATTTGCTTCAATTAAAATTATTTTAGTGTAAATTAAATATTGCATGTATCATGTCATGCCATGCCATAAATTCTACAAAAAAGACGTAAAGAAGTTTTAATTAAGAAAACTAGCCCTTTTTAAAAAAAAAGGGAATTTTGCATTTTTTGTTTTTTATTATTATTAAGTATATCTGGAATTATTTTCAGTTTTTATTTGCCTTTAAATTATTACGAATTAGTTGTAGTCATGAAAAATATTATAAAAATATTTAAAAATAAATTTTACACAATTGAAAAAAAATTTATTCAGCACGTGTACAATGAAGAATAGTTTTAATTTAAAATTAACATAAATACGTCAATATATATATACATTAACTATTTGAAGAAATGACCAAGGAACAGAAAATGTATATAAATGTTTCTTTCAATAACTTCCTTTCTTTTAATTAATTTATTAGTTTTTTTAAATTAATTTATGGTATATTTTCATTATATTAAATTAATTATTTTAAAATAGTTCAAATAAAATAGTCAATTTAGTTTTTAAATTTCGATTAATGTTCTTAATTTAATTATACGAAGTATATCAATTTTGATTTTATAATTCGTTTTAATATTATTGATAATTATTCCTATTCGAGACTTAGATGAAAATTTCGTAATGTTTGATTCACATGTACGATATTACGTTCCAAGAGAAAGTTTTATGCAAAAGTGACGGCCATTTTCATTACAAATAAAAACTATTATTAATAATTTTTAAACTATTATTAACTCTATTTAAACTCATCAGTTGAGAGTTGCTTTAAGCAATTTCCAAAACTTAAATTTGTTAAAATCTTTTTTAGATTTTTTAATTCATTTAAATTTTAAAACGGTGACCTGAATTAAGGCCCTGTGAAATAAGGCCCCCGGGTGGTATTTCCCATTTAATGAGAAATAGCGCTCTGGGGTTTTATTTCTCAAAATAATTGAGAAATAAAGTCCCCAAAACAAGGAGAAATAAAGCCCAGGGTTTTATTTCTCCTTTAAGATGAACTACGACTTCTTTAGAAAATAGAGTCCGGGGTATTATTTCCCATTTCAATTGAAATTGCATATATTCTTAGTAAAAAGTTAATTTTAATTATATAACATTAGTGAAGGGTACGAATATATACAGATTGTCTTGAACTATAATATCAAAAATAATTAACACACATTTTGGAGCCTAGGGTCATAAATCGAAATCAGGGGTATTCTCTTTTTCCGAAATTAAAAAGCAAATAATAATTTTACATATAAACTACATTTATACTACAAACTACACGCATATAAACCTAATTTTGTAACCAAAGTCTTGCATACATTTAATCCATTATACTCTGGAAAAAGAGTTAACTTTGATTTTTTAACCAACTTAAATATGCTTCCTAATATAGAATCTCGCATAGACAAATATATATATATTAAATACATATTGTTTTATATCTAATATTTTACTTTTATATACTTTTACTTTTATCAGGTTTGAATATTACAAAAATGGATTTTACTACATATTTAATGACAAATAATAAGTCTTAAAGGGACTTTATTCCTTAAGAAGTCGAAGATTCAATTGAAAGAGAAACAACACCCCGAGGCTTTATTTCTTACAGAAGTCGTAGTTCAGCTCAAAAGAGAAATAAAACCCCGGGGCTCTATTACTCAATCACTATGAGAAAAAACATCCAAGGTTCTTATTAAACGGGAAATAATACCCCGGGGGCTTTATTTCGCTGGGCCTTAATTCAAGTCACCTTTAAAAACATATAATAAATTTGCACTATATCTACTACTTGAAGCATTTGTATTTACTGAAAGGGAGTTCTCATTGCATTTTTTTTGCAAAATCTTTTTCTAAAAACAAGAAAATAAATAGAAATTCCAATATAGAAGTAAATTAGGTATCAATTACTTTAAATTAATAAAAATAATAAAAAAACTAAATTAAAAATAAAATTCCCATTATTTTTTTTAACAAAAATAAAATTAAATTTTATTGAAGACATTCAACATCTGCGCTTTTAAACTATATAATATTTTTTTTTGTGCAATTACTGAGACAATTTGCACTTAATAACAAAAAAAAAACAAAAATGAAAACTACTTATCCTTGAATAAAGGAAGGATGAAAAAATATTATAAAATACATTAATACATGTATACATACAACGTATATTCTATATTTTATCATAAATCTTGTAATATCTTTTGTTCTCTTCCCTCTTGCCCCTCATATCAGTCTTTCTTTTTTTTCATTTTTATTCATCGACGTTCGCTTTTTTTCTCTTTCTTTTGTGCACATCAATCAAATTTTCTAACATGTGTCATTGTGTTATCATCCTATAAATATGCAATCTTTTCTTTTTATATTATATTATTCTGTGTCTTATTGAAGAGAATTTAAACTCAGCTGATGACACTCGATTTAAATTGAAAAAAAAAATTATAATAATAAATAAATCTATACACGAAAAAATAATTGTAATATTTATAATATGTATGTACATAAATAATTTAAGTATGTATATACAAATATAAAATATATTAAACCACACACTTACAAATAATAATTTGCAAAATTGTAATTTGTAACTATAAAAAAAAAATACAATAAATAGAAATTAAAATAGCACAAGTACACTGAAAAAAAATAAATAAAATTGATTATAAAGTGTCATAATTTTCCTATAATGATTACTTCACGTTATTATATTGTGAATGAGAACTTAACATAATATTATAATAATAATGCAATAGCATTGGTTTATATAATTTAAAGATAAATTCATAGAAATATATGTATATGTGTATATATATATTTCTTTTTTAATGCAATTTCAAATAGTTTCAAGTTCATTGCAGTTGACATATATATATATTTAATGCATATTTGTATTTAATAAAGTAAAAAAAAATACAACCAAAAATAAAAACCAATAAGACTCCCTATAAAATATAATAAAATGAAATTCTTTTCAATATTATATATTTTTACATATATACACATTTGTTTATTACAAGTCTTCAGTATTCGGTATGTTATGTGAATCTTTGGACTTATTAGTTTAGGGATTGCCAACTTTCTGATTTTTGACAAATATAGGTTTTATACAGAATTACAATATTCGATGTCTGATGGTAATTCGTTGATGCGCTATCAAGTTCAACTGAAAAATGAAATTCTAAAAATCATTGAATCGGATTGGGTCTGAAATCTCAGTATAGTAAATCTCGTTTTAGAAAATCTCGTTTAGAAAATCTCGTTTTTAGAAAATCTAGTTTTAGAAAATCTTGTTTTCGAAAAACGTGTTTTTAGAAAATCCCTTTTTTTATAATCTGTAATAAGCTGATAGTTCTGGTTTTGTAACTAATTCAAAAATCCTTAAAAACCAGATTTTTCAATTAAATAAGAGATTTTCTTAAAAAGCGAGATTTTCTAAAACGAAATTTTCTAAAAACTATATTTTCTAAAAACGAGATTTAAAAAAAAAGATTTACTAAACCAAGATTATGAAACGCTCCCCATTGAATCTTTAACTTGTTTTTAAATGGTATTAGAAAAATTATAAACATTTACTTTATTATAAAAATGTATTAAAGTTAGTGAAAAATATATAAAATTTAATTAGATTATTCCCAAAAATATATTTTATGACACCACAAACTTTTAATTAATCTAGGTCAGAATTTGGGTTATGAGTTCTCTTTATTGGTCTATTGATATAATTTCAGGATATTTTTCATATTTTTTACTTTAATTGAATTGAATAATAAATACCATTGAGTTTTAATTTATTATTAATCAAATATTCTTTTTTTACCATAAGTAAATTAGTCAATGTACCCAATACAGCTCCAACAAAAGGATCTTCAAGTTAAAATGGATTAAAATTATCTCTGAAGGTACTTAAGCTAAGCTAAAATATCAATTAATTAATTAATAGCATTAAGATGTTGCAATTCCAAAGTATTATACTGTCACCATATTTAATATTAATTTTTTAAAATTGTATCAATTAGTAACCCTAATATTGAAATAATATTATCAAACTAATCTATTCTAAGTATAATATTCATAATTTTTACATTTTTTTTTTTTTTACTGTTGTTATGTACGGTTTTCTGACGACTTTATAATAAAAAGGGGGAAAGGTAACAAATATAATTCGTTTTTTTTTTTCATTCCACAAAACTATATATGATGACTATGAATACAACAATGTATTATTATTATCATGTTTTTTGCATTTTTTTTCAATCAGTTTTTTATTTGATTTTACCTGAAAAGAACACCTGCATATTACAATATTATAAAAAAAAAAAACAAGTACAAAATGTAATAAAATGAAAAAAAAAAATCGAAAAGATGAACAAATATGAAAACTATGAATGCCATATGATTTTTTATTTACAAGAATATTAAGAAAAAAATTATATTCAATTTTTTTTTTTTAATTTGCACACAACTCAAATATAGTATTTTTTAAATGTATTATAAAATTTATTTTATATAAGTAGTAATATAAGAAAAGAAATATAAGAAAAGTTCAATATAGTATTTTAGAATACTCGTGGTTTTAATTTACAAAACATTGATTAAAATGAAATTCGAAACTGTTTCACTTCACTGGGTTCGTTCGAATTTCCTTCCTTCTATTTATTTTATACACTTTGTTATTATATTTAAAGTTATTGAATTTAATATGGAAATCAAAAAGAAGGGATTTAAATTCAAATAAATTCATTGTTGATTTATATTTTGAACTTTTTTTACTTAAAGTCTCCGTAATACTTACTTTGGAGTGTATATAATAGAGAATTAGTTTTATAAGTGATTTCAACATCATCGCAAGTCTCGGTTAATTTACTACTAATATGTTTTTCAATTTCTAATTTAGGTAGAGGTGAGAATGTAAAGTAAATAGACATGTAACACATTTTAGTAGCTGTCCCAATGAATTTTTTGACCTAAACACTCTGAAAACCCCTATAGGACTTTCACTGTATAGATATGAGAACTTAAAGCGTTTCAGTGTTGCGTTGCAGTTATTTGAGTGCCCACATGAGAACGTGGAGCGTCCTTGTGTTGCATTGGAATTGTTTTAAAGTAGACATTGTAGATTTGAATTCAATAAAAAAGTTCTCGTTAATTACACTTTATCTATAAAATAATAATTGGTAATAATCTTTCACTGAACCAATTTTCTAAACAATAATTGAAATCTTAAAATAGTGTGGTGATATTTTTATATTTAAATAATGTTTTTCGAAAATCAAAAATACTAGATTTAACATTCTAAACTTACATCACCGATTATCCTTAAAAATAAAACTTTGAAAATTTAGACTCCAGAAAAACAATCTTCAGAAATGAAGCTTTCCTATCTTTATTTTTTTGTTTTTTTTTTTTTTAGGCGCTAACTGTTTAACTAAGCCTGTCTATACCATAGTTACGTATTGAAGTAGGGGATCATATTATATTCGTGTTATTAGAATAGATCCTAATGAATTCCACATATTAAACCTTTAATTTTAACACAATGGCGAAAGGTAGCTGAGTAGAGTCGAAAACCAGAAAAATTCGTACCCAGATCTTTCACATGAAAAGTCAGCAATCTAACCACTGTGCCACCAAGCCGTTTTTTAATTTAATCAGTAATTTAAATTTTTTTAAATACTAAGGAATATTCAAACTATCTATTGGCCACAATGAAGGTAATTACAGCTAATTTACAGTCTATGGTTATTTTTTGAAACAAAACATAAAATTTGGCGCATTAACTATAATTCGATTTCAAAACAAATTTTCCTTTCCTCCTTTTATCCTATAAATAACTGGCACCATTATTTCGAATTTGTATTAAATAAAAAAATGGATTGTTTTTTTAATCCAGACATTGAAAATTTTAAAAAGGGATAATCAACCTTTAGTTAGAAATGAAAGGCAGGATAGTTTATTTAGAAATATAATATTTAAATTGTTTGAGACGCATTCAGAATAAAAAAATCAATATTGAAAACAAAGAAAAGGTAATCCATCATGTGGTACTTCTATTATAATATTTGAGTTTCAAATAATTGTTTTGAAAAATTTTTATATTTACTTAAGCTTAACAGACATTAAATATAGACATTTGAGGAAACAAAAATTTTAATAAAAATTATTTTAAGTTTTTTTTTGAAACAAATAACACTTTAAAATTTAACGTGATTTACTTTATTTTCATAATAGACGTAACTTTAAAACAAACATTGGTCTTTTAATTATGCTAACGTTGAAACGCTGAAGTTTACTAGGTTCGATGGCAAATTAATAATTTAAAACTCTTATTAGTATACTTATATTTATGGAGCGTTCCATAATCTCGGTTTAGTAAATTTTTTTTAAAAGAAATCTCATTTTTAAAAAATTTAATATTTTGTTTTTTATTAAAAAATCTCGCTTTTTAAGAAAATCTCTTTTTAATTGAAAAATCTGATTTTTAAGGATTTTTGAGTTGGATACAAAACCACAATTATCAGCTTTTTCCAGAATATAATAAAAGGGAATTTCTAAAAACAAGATTTTTTCTAAAACGAGATTTTCTAAAAATGAGATTTTCTAAACGAGATTTTCTAAAACGAGATTTTGCGAAAACGAGATTTACTAAACCGAGATTTCAGACCCAACCCTTATATTTTTAGTATGCACAGCTATGTGTTATATAAATTATTTTTTAAATGGAATGGAAAGCTGCCAAAGCCTCCCAATAGGATTGTATTGTGTTCGTTTGGGTACTGTTCGACTTTAACACACTTAAACCACACTCTTTTGAACCAAACTTTAGGGAGGGGCAAGTGATTCAAAAGTACAGTTTTATCAAGAGGAAAAGAGTTCGGAAGGATTTGGATTTAGGACGTAATTCTAATGCAATATCTGTTATTTGTAACACCCAAAACCTATTTCAAATTTAAAATTTATTTAATCTACATTAAAACTTCATAAGTATTTTATAATCCACCAGATACAATTATCAGTTTAGTTTGCATTAGTATTTTAAAAATTGTTCAGTTTCATTTTATCTACAGAATACGGTCATGGAAATGTAGGAATATTATTGCAATATTGTAATATATAATACACTTTTTTTTCAGTATCTGTATCTACAATTATAATTGTAATCCAAAGGTGCAAAATCAAAGTAATCAGTAATCACTAAAATCTTTTTTATTTTTATTTATATATTTTACTCTATAGAATTTAGAATTAAAATCTTTTGCCAAAAATAAAATCTGTTTACATAAACAAACCAAGGTCTATTAAAGAATCTAAAAAATAAAACAAAAAAAAAACTTCAGAATCAAGCACAATATTTATTATGCATAGATAAAAATCTTTGTGTACAATATTGTATTTTGGAAAAATAAACAAAATTTGGAAAAATAAAAACATTGTTTTTTTGTTTATTCTATACTCTAAACCTAATCTAGTTTAGAAAATCTTTTATATCCCTAAAAAACAGCACTATAAAACTATAAACTATTATGCAACCACAAGCACCACTTTTCAAAATAAAAATAAACAAAAAATATCTATAGATTCTGGAACTATTTTTTTTTTTTTGGTTCAGTTATTTTTGAAACATTAGTTTGTTTTTTAACGTTTTTTTTATATATATATGTAAAGAGTACTCCATTTTTTATTCTTTGGTTCTACTTATGGACTTTTGCATCTTCTGTAAAAAAAAAAAACTTAAATTTGTTTCAGCATAAAATAAAGTATTTTAAAGTTTAAGAATTTTAACTACATACATATAATACAATTATGATAGTAAATATTTAGATACAATTTATTTTCGTACCGTATTTAAATTTTGTTTAAAATAATCATTTATATTTATTATTTTTTTTTAATTTAGCCCTCCTACCTACGATGCTTTTTATAAAATAAAAAAAAGGATTTTAATTCAAGGATTTTACTTTACCTGAATGGAAAATTAATTGTACATTTTATCGTAGTTTGGATAATAGTATCTCTTTAATAATATATAACTATAGTCTTTGGTCTAGATTTGGAGTAGATTTTAAGAAATCATATATAAATTTAAGGGCAGTATTTAACAATGAAATCCGGTCCTATTTGGTACTTGTTGAACACTTTCGTATCCATCAAACTGTTTGATGAATTATAAAAGTTTTACAACAGCTTAAATATTTTGGTCCTTATCATGGCCATTTAAATCTATTTGGATTGTATTTTGATTTCGGAATTTCAATGAATTATGGCCATATCCATTCTGCCCCAGGATCTTTTTAACAGTAGTTCTAAATAAGGATTTTGTAAAAACACTAAACCATGTTCTAAAATTATCAGACATTAAGTTCCCATTTTTCGGGACGGATAATAACGTTTTTTGAAATTAAATTAAAATATTTAGAATACGTTTATTAAAATTAAATCTTTTACCTGCATATTCTGGAATTTTAATTCAATTTAAAAAATTTAACAGTTTTTTTTTTTTTTAATTCAAAGCATATAAATTTAAACAGGATTTAAAAATATATCCTGTTTTCTCAGTTTTTTTTTTATTTTGCATTCTAGGATAAAATAATTTCTAAAATAAAGAGGTGTTGCAACTGAAAAAGCTAAAATAATACGTACCTTTTTTGTTTTTAAATTTATAATATTATTTTTAATCTTATTTTTTCCCATATATTTAAAATACTAAATTATTTTAGGATGCATATGAATTTGGCATTAAATAAAAAGATTTTAATTTTAAATTAAAATCATTTTTTATTTAAATAATACTCATACAATTTTAATTTAATGCAATAAATGCTCTGGAAATGAAATGATCCAACAACAAACATTATAATTTAAAATTTTATGTAATTTTAAATACTCTCATACGAAATAAAATAGAGTCAATTAAAATCTTCTTTTAAATAGTCGTATCTCATTTAATATTTTTCGAATGTTTTTGTTTTAGAAATTCTTTTAATTTTTAAACGTATATAAAAAAAAGTTGAGTAGAAATGTTGGAATTTTGAAAAATCCAAATTGTTCTTTTAAAAAATATTTAAATAATATATTGTATTTTTGCAATTCAGTAACTTATATCTTTAGAATTAATATAACTTAGAATAGGAGATGTTAAGTCTTAAACTAAGGATATACTTCCGGAAAGGGGTTGTCTTCTGATTTTGTAGTCAACTCTAAGGTCCTTTCTAATTATATTTTTACATACATATTTAAATCAAAAAAATTTTAAAACTTTGAGGTTGTCGCCTCTAAAAATCCCTCCTTATAAATTACTAATAAGGAGTCAGTTTTTCATTTATGTTCTCTGGTGGGGCTATTTGTCAACATATTCCATACTTGTTATATACCGTTGGGAAGAGTGTCAAAAGACCTTTCTAACAGTATAATAAAAATTTTATACTTATAGTGGTTTTTTTGAAAGTTCAAAATTTTTTTTTTTTTTGTTATAAATTTCCATTTGAAATTGCAATATCTCAAAAACGGTAACACCGATTCAGATGATGAAACAAGATGTTTATGAAAAACAATATCATGCCCTACAATATTGTAAGATATTGGTTCCAGTTTGTTGTCTTACAGGAAAAATATAACATTTAAATCTTAGGAAAATTTTGTAATGCATTTTTCGACGACTAGATGGCGCCATCGCCACTAATAGTTTATATATTCGGAAGCTTTGAGATATTTAGTACCATTATGTGATGACGTCATCATGATAGCTCACAACCCCTCTCTGGAAGTTTATCCTAAACTAATTTTGAATGTATATTTCATTCTGGTCCTGATGGAATTATTATGAATATTTCTTAGAATAACTTAGTCCATGACATTCATCCTTTTAATCCTTTAGAACTTTACTATCTTCATTTTAGTTGCTCTCATCCTCGTCTTTGAATTTCTTCCTCAAATCTTAATTTGTATTAACTTTACTAATTTCATAAAATGTTCATATTACTAGAAAAAAAAAGTTCAAACGGATAACACTTTTTTCAATAAAATTTAATATTTTTTTTTTTAAATAATATAAATATTTTATTATTGACATATTGTAAACATTTATTTTTTTATTTTATTAAAATAATCTTCTTTTCATATCTATTAAAATAATCTATAAATTACTTAAATTCTAAAAGTACAATAATATTTTATGTCATAATATTTAAAAAAAAAAATTTACAGGATTATATTTTATTTGTTTTAAATTATTTATTATTTATTTTAAAATAAATAAAAGGAAATGTCCTTTACAATCATATTTTCTTTAAGAATTCTTATTCTATTTCTTTATATCCTTTTTTTCTGCAAATTAATTTTGAAAAAAAATATATAAAAAATCCTCTTATTTATGTTTTTATAATAAATATAATAAAATAATTGCATATTTTTCGGATGTATTGAAATAATCAAAATAATTGTAATTCAATAAAAGTTTTTGCAATAATAAAAAAATAAACATAAAAAAAAACTCAAATTCACTATAATAAAATTTTTCAATTTTTTTTTTTTGACAAAAACTAAATAAATTTTAAATTTTCACTATTGAAAGGAAGGAAATATCAGGGTCGGCTTTAGAACATGATTTTTAATAAGCTGGTAGTTTTATTTTCAAAATACCAATGAATTAATAAAATATAAGTATCTATGAGGTATTTTACAAAACAATTTTATTTTAATTCAATATTCATATTTAATACAATAAAATAAAGGTATTATAAAATTGAAATATCGTCTTATTAGTTATTAAGGACTTGACCTAGATTCAAATATTTGGCACAATATTGGTATGAAGCTATGAAATTTTTGGTTTAATCATAAAGGATAATTCTGCCGTCCTAAGAAAGAAAATCATTTCTAAATTTTCTTGGTTTCATGTAATTTAACTTTTAGTGTTTTATATTCGCGCATCGCTATGTTGAATTATTTTTGAATTTTTGAAAAATAAAGAAAAACAATTTTTTTGAATTTACTAGAGGTAAGATAGTATTAGGCGTTCATAGTTAATTTGGACATACGACTTTTTTGCAAAGCAATACTAGATTTATTAAGTTATTAAAGCTTGAACATAGATGCGACTTAGAGGTAGATGCGGAATATTAGTTATTAGTTTTAATTGAATTTGCAATGAGATGTGTGACATTTTTTCTTAGTACAAAGTTGTGAGACATTTTACTGATGTCAAATATTCCATTATTTCGAAAATTCGCTTTTGGCGCTTACCTCTTTTTCCCATAGCACGCAGAATTGGTGTCGCACAACTAAAATCTGTCAATTATTGCTATCTTCTTACTGCTTATCTTTAACTTGAAAGAAAGTGAATTGCTAAATGAAAGTAAATTGTAATTTATATATTATTACATACAATGCAAAAAAGCCTTCTTTTTTAAGCGTTGCAGATATACTTTTTATTAATTTTCTAAGTAATATTATTAATTTTGTTTTATTATATATTTCATAATTTTTCATAAGGATTTTGTAAAGTATAACTATTTTTCAATAATTTTCAATAGTTTTTTTAATTAAATATATCATAACTTGTTCAGGAATCAAACGCGCACCCACTCGATTAATAAACCAAATGGTCACCGAGGTTCGCCGCAAATAAATTGATTGCATCATTCAACTCTATTTACAATTTTGTGTTAGGACATTATAAAGAAGGTGTACATTTTTCCTAATCAATCCTAAGAGATTTCTTAAAAGAAGTTTTAAACTGTCTTTTCTAAGTTACTAAATATTTATTTCCTGCAACCTTTTTAAAGTTATATTTATTTTTTGCAAAAAAATAATGTAACTTAATTAAAATATTTTCTGCATATTTATTAAATTAAATATTTTTTTATTTCACCTTCAATTTAAACGTGTTTGCACTTTAAATACTGCAAATTCAAATCAATTTAAATAACAAAATAATATAAAGCCAACATTTTGAAATCCATGTGCAATTTGGTCTTGTTAAAATTAGATCTTGTTCTAAAATCAAAACACCAAATAAAACTTGGTGAAGGACGTATTATTTATTATTATATTCATATTAAATTCCATTGAAGACGACCTTTTCATAACAACAACAGAACAATAAACTAAAAATTTTTTATCACATATTTATAAAATAAAATTTATTCATTTCCATATAAAGAAAATAAGAAGAAAGAAAAATTTATTTAAAAAATGAAAAATTCAATTATAACTTATGACTTTTCTATATCACAATAGGACAAAAGTTTTTTTTTTCCTAAATCCCACACACTATCAACATAATTTATTCATAAAAATATTAGATAAAACCACAAAAATTTATACATACATATATATCCATATTTCCTTTTATAATTTTGCAATTTTCAACAAATATCATGTCCTTTTTTCTGTGCAAAATTGTTTCCTTTAATAATAGAAAAATCTATAGATTCTATATTAAAATTTTTTTAAACTTATAAAATTTATAGACGCTACAATTTTCACCTGAAAATGATCCATATCTTGCGGTAATAAAAAAAAAAAACACAAAATCACAAATCTTCATAAATATATTAACAAACCTATAAATTTTGTAAATATTATATCTATAGATACATAAATATGTATTATGTATGAAATTATATTCATATTAAATTTTGGGTTTCTCATAAATTTTTTTGCAAAATTAAAAGAAGGAATTGCATGTTGAAGTAAAAAAAAAACCGAATGAACGCTAATGTTATAGAAAGAATTTGAAAGGCTGTGTTATGGGTTTTTAAGATACATAAAAGAATACAATGGGTGCATAAACCACACAAATTTTTGTATCTATAATATATTCATATATATATATTAAAAAAAGGTAAAATTGGAGCATTTAATAAAAATTTTAATATTTTATTATAAATTTTGGAAAAAAAAAATATAGTATGCCTAAAATATGTAAAGATTTGAATTTATGAAATAAATATTGTTAAACTTATTTAAAAGTTATTTTGACTTAGTGAAATAAGGGATAAGGTACCTAGTATATAAATTTTAAATAGTTTCTCAGAAGAGCTAAATGCATTCAATAATTTATTCTGAATTTTTTTTCGTTTAATTTACCTCAGAACTCAAAATTAGGTTAAAAATATAAAGTCAATTCCAGTTTAATAATTTTGTTATATAATAAGTAATAACTTTCCTGAGTACAATGTTGGGTCGAAGATTGACAATTTACGATGTTAAAGCCCCCTACCTGTCTATCTTAATCAAATTCGGAAAAAAACCTTTGCAACTAAATGGTAATTTATCAGAGACAGTAAATTTTTCAATAAAAGTCCCAATGTTCACGGATGATTAAATCGTAGCTATTTTATTTACTTTTAATTAAAAGAGTTTTATGGAAGAAAATTTTGGATTCATTTTTATAACTCACAACAGATTTTTATAAAAAATTTTATAAGTTGTAAAAATCAATAAAAGTTTAACCAGGACCCAGGAGTTTATCTAGTATACTACTTGTTTACTTTACATTGTATTACAGGAAGAAACACTCCTAAAATAATTTGCATAACTATAGGGCAACAGTATTTAAATTTTGTTTTAAGTTAAAACAAGGATTTAATTAAGCACTGCCAGACATTTTTTTGCAAATCAGTGTACATGGATTTTAATTTTGATATATATATATATAAATTTATTTTCATTATATACATTAATAAATCTTATATGCATATCCATATACAATATATATATAGTATGTACTTATACTTATATACACATTACTTGATACATAAATGAATCATTACCGTAACAGTGAAAAATTAAAAAATTACATAGTGTCAAAAAAATAAAATGACAAATAAAAATATTCAAATTTATTTCATTAAATTTAATTCAAGTTTTCTATTTTCTAACATTAAAAATACAAATACAAAAAGTCATTAAATATTTATAAGAAACTTTTGTAAAGTACTTTAATATTGTCAATTCAATAAAAGAAAACATTCTAAACATATTTAAAATTTAGGTTAAAATTTTTGAAACTTTACAGTTGAATGAATTCTTTTAACACTTTGTACTCTGACTAACTTGACAACAACAATTTTTATAGTAAAAAAAAAAAAAAAAACAAAACTGTTTAAATATCTAATGAAAAATGCAACCTAAATTGCATGGAAATGCCTTTCTTATATATTTATTTTTTGTTGATTACTTTTTTTTACATTTTTCTGTTTTTTTTTTTTAATGTTTTGCACAAAAATAACGGCTCACAACTACATCCGATTGAAATAAAATTAAAAAAAAAAGTATATATGCAACATACTAAAAACTTAATATAAATATTCAAGTTTTCAAGATGACCAGTTGATACTTTACAGAAAGTAAACGAAATGTCAAAAGTTAAGTGACAACTTTCACTTAACAATATTTAAATTTTAGCAAATTATTCATTTTTTCGAATTTCCAAATGTTAAGTGTCAGTTTTGCTGCAAAATACCTTTTGGTTACGGGTTTGCTTTACTAAATGTTTTTCTGAAGTGTTTCTATTACAAAATGTCCTGAAACAAATATATTTCGTAAAAACATTTTCTGATCCTAAAAACCTTTTCCAAAAGTTCCATAATAAGCTTAAAGCTATAAATAATACCTTTACCACAAGTAAATGTAATGTAATTTGCATTATATTAAGTTTAACTAATCCTAGATATAAGAGGTGAATTTAAATTCCATAATATATCCTTTTCTAAAAAATTCTTAATATCTGGTAACTCTAAATTTACCTTCGAATAATAAAAAAATAGAAGCAAGTAGAAAAAAAAAATTTAATCTAAAAAAATATCAAAAAGGCACTGTAGTCACGAAAGATGTTATTCAAGAAATCGATATAAGGCATTGCAGCTGGAAAAAAAACGAATTTTTAAATAAAAAAAAAAACAAAACAAAAAAAAAAATTAAAAGGACTCCGGCATAAAATTTTTTAAGGAAATAAAACTCTAAAGTAAATAATTTATTTATACGAATGTTTTCTCTTAATTTCATTTTTCACATTCACAGTTTTTTTCTTTTTTAATGTTTTCTTGTTTTTGATTTTTGTGTTTAATTTTGGCGTCGCCAGCATAATTTTTTATTTATCTTTTTTTTCAGATTCTGGTTTTGTATTTTAAACAAAAATGTTTTTTTAGTTTTCAAAATGCTGCTGTCATTTTGGAAAAGTTTTCAATAACATCCGGCTTTTTCATTTGGAAATGTAAACTTAACAAAAATAGATTTATACTTTTGACTAAAAAACATGTTGATCCTAAAAGTATGCAATTTTGTTAGAATAGATTTTTGTCCTTAGAACGTGGTTTTAACAATCTTTAGGGTACCTGGCGTGTTAACTAAAGGGTGTGGGTTGCGATTGGGGTTGCCCCTTACGATCATATATATAATAATTGGATAATATTATTTAATTAAATAAAGTAATAAATAGTATTGGTAACATATTTTTATTTTTCCATAATATAATTATAGTATCCTAATCCGTACCAACCGAATGAGTACGGGTTCGACCACCGCTCAAGTTGTAAGTTTTTTCAAGGAAAATTACTGGAAAAACTTTTGAATTTCGATCGCCAATCAAAATGATGGCAGACCAATTGATTTCAATTATATTTTATTATAAGGATTTTTTTGCAAACATTATATGCCAAAACCGATTATTAGTTAAGGGTCTAATTTTAAAAAGATATTTTAAAATTAAAAATCTAATAAAAATAATTAAACGGAATCTTTTATAGAAGTTCCTTTAAGTGATATTTTCTTTGGTTTATAAATATTCAACTTAAGCTATATCTTAATCGTAGTTAAAATTTTATAACACTTAAAGTCTTAAATTGCTACAAGTATACAAGAATGTTTTTTTTTTTTTTGGTTCAATTTAGTTTTAAATTCCAATACGATCAATTTCAAAAAAGTTTAAAAAAATTTCAAATTTAAAAATTTATTTTATTTTATATTTTTAAATTTTTTAAAGTATTTTTTAAAGTCTTGTCTACCCAAGGAAAGTAATATAATGAACATAATTCATTAATTAAATACATTAATAAAATTATAAATTCTGTAACTAATCTTGGCTAATAAATTTTTAGGAGCTGATAGAAACTAAATTAAGTTAAGGCTTTAAAAAAGGGATGCAAGTTTTAAGAGTTAGAATACTTTTCTGAATCGGTATTTTCTAAACAATTCATTGAAAAATATATCTGAAGATATATTTCGAAAATTCAGTTAAAAATTTTTCAAAAGGATATGCCATAAACCGTATGTAACATTTAGTAATTATATATATATTTTTTTGTAATAAACTAATAAACCATTATTAAAAATGTATAAGTATGCAAAATTTCAATTATTTTTCTGTTAATTAAACACTTTTTTTTTTGTTTTTTCTTAAATATAAAAATATATGTTTTAAAGTCATTGATCCCAATTTAATTTATTTTATTCAGCATATTGCACCTTTTTAATGAATTTAATATTAACTATATGGTATATATCCTTTTTGCAAAAACATTTATAACTGTTTTTATTTTTCCTTTTTTTCCTTTATTTTTTTCATATATGATTTTAATAATGTTTGCACCACACCTCATCATATTTTCTGTGTTCATAGACATGAATAGTAAAATTTAATTTTCAAAATTTAGGTCACCTTTTCTACATATAAAATATTCTAAAGCCCATATGATCAAATTCCAATTAGAATTATCTATAATATTTTCTAAGAAATTGAACTAAAAATATATTTATATAACTTTAATCATGAAAGAGCACATTAATTTCAATTTGAATGTTGATGAAATACATTAATTTTCACCATATATACGTGTACTATATATATATATATATATATATATATATGATACATTTAATTTAATGTACCGGATATTATTCAAGTTCCATCACTTTTATTTAAATTAATAGAACGACTAAACGCAACAAAATCTAATATTAGAATATCAATTTATTTTAATAAAATTAAATTGGTTGGTTAAGAGAGAAATATATATATATATTGATATATATGAGGTTTTAAATATTAAAATAATTCCATTATTGGATAACATGCTTCAATTAAGTTAGGTTATTTATTAGATAGGTATTTTAAGACTTTAAATTATATGCGTTGAACTTAATATATCTTTAAAATTTTGTATCTGAAGATAGGTTTTAGTATTTAAATTCTGTAAGTTAGTCTAATGTCTTTTAACTTTAATTTTATTAATTGCCTTATCTGTAATGTGAAATATCAAACACATTCTTCATATACTTATTAAATTTTGTTAAATCTTAATTACCTTCAAAATTTCTTAATTTTGCGTCAAAACTTAAATCTCTTGATATTCTATAATAAATTTAATATTTTTATTTAAAATTAAATAAAATACAAATTTAAATTAAAATATTTGCAATATACTAAAAAAATTACCATAATAATAATACTTAGGTTATTAAACTTTTTACAGAACTAACTCAATTTTATTTTTAAATTTCTTAAATAAATTATATATGACTTTTTTTAGACTTTTTTAAGCTCTAAAGGGTTTTAAAACTATTTTCTACTTTTATTTAATATCTAACTTTTAAATTATTTTATAGGATTCTTTTAACTTAACTTTTTCTTTTTAAACCCTTCTGTAAAAATTATTTTAATGCATAAATAAATTGAGTCTTATAAATTTCTGAGACTAAACAGAATTTAGTTTTTTTGTTTTTTAACAAAATTACGGTTTAAATATTTTGCAATCTTTTGAAAATCTATACCAGAAAAATAAAATGGATACCATGGAAAATTTATTCTATAAATGTAAGAAGGAAAAAAAAGTGTACGATGCCCACTGCAGTAATAAAATAAAATACAGGTGTAAAATAATTTTCTTACATTCTTTTATAAGAATTTATTTTTTAAAGAATTTTATTCAATTTTCTCTCTTATTTTCAAGTTTTTTTTGTCGTTTTTCTTTTTTTTGTTTTTCTTTTTTTTTCTTATAAATATTTTTATTCCTTTAATGTTATATTTCAACTCAGATGTAATAAAATTGTTTTCTTTATGTAATTTATGGACTCACATGAACATTTTGCAAGTAAATCTCAATTTCTTATTCATATATTTGTTTTTTTTTTTCTTAATTTAGTTCGCCCTTCCAAAGTATTTTAATTTTTTTTTTTAACTATTTAATAGCTATAAAAGAAATTCGAACTCGCACATTTCCATTATAGAGAAATAAATTCAGTTATTCATTTAAAATTATAATATTTGTAGCTTTAAATTTCAAGTTTCAAAATGTGAGCTTATATTTAGAAGTAACCTGTAATGGTTAAAGATAGTCCAATTATGTTTGTTGACTTCGTTGGATAATTTGCTCCACTGTATGACCATTATACTGCAGCAGCTTGTAGTATATGTTCATCCTTCGATTTAGTTGGAAAAATTGCGAAAATTTTGAAAAATTTTTAGAATTTTCCTATAGTTTTATATCTCCATTAAGGAGGAGTAATTCACATTTAATCTTGGTTTATATATTGGTTTATATAGGGTTCCGATTACTTTGTATAATTGGGTTTACCTGTGAATGAAAAAAAAAAAATGAAAAATTAATGAAATATGGCTTAAAGTTAAGTTTAAAATAATAATATACATTAAGAATTATAAGTTTTATCTTAAAATATACGAGTTTGCCTAAAAATATGCAATTTTTTCCTAAATATTAAAAAAAGAGTGAAAATTCGAAAAATTATAATAAATAAGGACGGTGTATGAAATACACTCTCATCGTGTATGAAATTAAAATTTTTACTTGCAAATATTTATGTTACGTATACAAAAACCTCCAAATTTCTTAAGGGTTAAAAAATAAAAAAAAAATTAAATATCAAAACAATAAAATATATAATATGTCAAATAATATTATCCTTTTTTTCCGCCTCCTTCGGAAAATATTATCATTTGTAATATTTTTATATTTTATGATATTTTGTACATTTTTCCGGCTCCTTATACAACAAGTCATGCACAATCAGACAGGCTTCAAAGGGAATTTTTTTTTTTTTTTTATATATTTTTTAGAATACATGAAATGGGAAAATTGGAAGGAGCGCAGAAAAATGAAAAAAAAAAAAAACAAATTCTTAAACAGTCATAAGAACCTGAAAATATTAAAGTTTCATATCACAAAACTATGTTCATCTTCCTACGTCTTCTCTTTCATAATAAAGAAAGTATATTTATTGCCATACTGGTTTATTTGTTTGGGATATAATGTTGGTATGGTTTTGTTGTTTTGGTTGAGGATCAGATGGTTGGTTCCACATTAAATTTAACATTTCTTTTTTTTTTTTTTTCGTAATTTGTTGAAAATTGTTAAAGAAAATTATTTTATATATAAATATATATTGTATATGTATTTCTACATATATTTAGCTAGCAATATATTATAAAAAAGAAAAAGAGTACATATATATATTTCAATTGAAATTTTTGAAAGAAAAAATTTTTTTACTTTAAAATTACATTTACGTTTTATTGAAAATTCTTGTCTAGAAATTGAAAAGTTTTTTTTTCTATATATTTTAATATTTCCATTTTTATAATACGAATGTTTGGTAAAAAAAAAAAAAAAAATAAAAAATAATAAGAATTTATTCCAAAATGAAGCAACGAACATAAAAATTGATATATGGAAGTGAGATGTAAAAAAAAAAAAACAAAACCTCAAAACAACAATGAAGGAAAAGTAGTTACTCGTTCACTATTTTATTTGTCAAAAATTTAAAGAAAATGTTGATTTAGAATGAATCTGCAAATATTGTATTAACTGCAATATCTACTTGTAGTCATTTTCAAAAAATACACAATGAAATACAATGTTGATGACATAATTTGAAAAAGAGATTTCAAACTAAATTCAATTTCATTTCAATTCATAAATTTTCTAAAAAAAATGTTATTTTTTTAGTAATTTTGATAAGTTTATATTTTATATATTATTATCATTTCAATCTCTTTTTGTAAAATTGATATCATATAAAATATGTTTTTGAGGTTACAGAGCTTTAACTAAGAACTAAGGTTAAAAAAATATAAAAAATGCTGAAATAACATGAAAATAACATTAATAAATTATTAAGTTAACAAAAAATTGTATCTTATTTATAGGAAGGCTAATATTTCATTCGTCATCAATTTGAATTGATTTAGTATTAAAAATTTTATTTGTTAATTATATATTTAAGGTACCCTGACTCGGGTTAGGTCTGAAATCTCGTTTTCACAAAATTTCGTTTTAGAAAATTTCGTTTAGAAAATCTCGTTTTTAGAAAATCTTGTTTTTAGAAAATCTTGTTTTTAGAAAATCGCTTTTTTTATATTCCAGAAAAAGTTGATAATTCTAGTTTTCTATCCAACTAAAAAATCCTTAAAAACCAGATTTTTCAATTAAAAAGAGATTTTTTAATACAAAACAAAATTTTCTAAAAACGAGATTTAAAAAAAAAGATTTATTAAACCGAGATTATGGAACCCTCCCCCTTGATTCCAAACAAATTTTAAGTTCAAATTTCAGTATTTTTCCAGCTAAATCTAACATAAAACGGATGAAATAATAGCTAAACCTAATGTAAAATCAAACTTGTAAAAATAATGCTTACTTTGTAATGCAATATTTTAAAATTAAAATAACTAAATAGTCGTAATCAAAAGCTTCTATTACTATTACAATAATTATCGTACTCAAATTTTTTTTGGTTTCAATTATTAGTAATCAAAAAATAATCTTCAAATCTTATTAGATTATTATAAAATTTTGGATTAATTAAAATTTAGATTTAAACTTAGATTGCTTTTTGATTACAAAATTTAATTTTGATTATTCTAGTAATGGTAATCAAAACTCTAGATTAGGATTTTTAAATAAACCTATTCTTAATATAATTCTAATCAAAACTTTAAAAGTCTGTGTAAAATTAATTAAATATCGTTTATCTAAAAGCAGTAATTTATCAAACTAATTAATTATAACTGATATTATATTTAAATTCTGTTTTTGCCAAATACACATAGTAGGAGATCTCAAAAAATACTTCTACTGAAAATTAATAATTTCATTCTAAGCCTAACTTGACTTATCTTTGAACAACTAGTCAAATCAACTATAACAGATTCTTCAAAGATTCAAAAATACTAATTAGACAAATTTTTGTATTTAGAACTTCAATTTTCAATTTGGCCGAATTGTGAACAGTTTTCTAGCCAATTTTTTTATAAATCATGCGATTTATCTTGTAAATCAGCACATATACTAATATATATTTTATTAAATTTTTAATTTAATTATTTAAAATCTTATAGTTTTCTCGTGTGCAGTATCTTATACAGAAAATATAAATTCAATTTTTTTTCCAACACAGCATATGTATATTGAAAGTTTAAGAATTTATAAATTTTTTGATTGAATTTTAAAGATTTTTTTGAATTTAAAAGTTACTTTTTTTTTGTTTGTTAATTCCTTAAAAGTTGTAAAACTATAAATTATATTTTTTTTTTTTAAAAAAACTTAGTTTAATTTTTTACTTAACAAAATTGATTTTAAATATTTTTTTCTCACTGATACTGTACTAATTCAACAGAATTTCATATGAATAAAAAATGTTAACATATTTTGTAACTTATTGAAGTTGATAGTATGGCACCAAAAAGTCTATTTATTTGGATTTTTACTTAAAAAAAAATTTGTTTTGAAACTTTTTTTTTTAAAAAAAAAAAATTAAATTTACTTGAAAATTAAAATTATTTCATTTAAAATGATATCAGACAGAATTTTTTTAATCCGATTCTTTTAATAAAATTTTAATAGAAATAACTCTTTTTCTTATTTGAATGCATTGAAACTTTATTTTAAATTTAAAGAAATGATTTTTCATTTTTAAACAAAGTTTTCGTTTTTTTTAGTGAATAACTTTAAAATTAAGTTTTTTGAAATAAGGAATTTGTTTTTTTAAAACCATTTAGGGAATCGTTATTTTTTTCCCAAAAATTTCAATGAAATATAAAGAGTTAGGTACAATAACTTATGAAAAGTTAAAAGGTTGATTTAAGTACAGGTTTTATTAATTTTCCTGAAATAGTCATTTTATTACTTTTTAAAACTCTTATTTTTCTAAATTTTACTACTATATTAAGTCTGAGAATTAACGGCTCTGAGTTGAATCCAAATGATCTACAAAAAAGTCTTTTTAAGCAATCCGATAAAATTAAACTCGAACTCCCTCTGTTAATAATCCTAATACTTAATAATCATTTACTACTCCATAGAGGACTTCCTTAGTATATTACAAAATAACTTTCTTATTGCCCTAAGGGTCTTAAGACACTTATTAAAACTTATTAAAGTGTTACATAAGTCCCTTGCAAAAAATGTCGTAACTCAACTCCCTAAGGAACTACACACCTTCTTCACTACAGGGTTCGAAACCTCCCCAGAAACATTAAAAAATGTTTCCCTTAAATTTTAAAAATTCAAATTCAATTCCGAACAAACTATTGATTAACAGATCAAATTATATAATATATACAATTTGAAAAATATATTTTCAAAAAATAGGATAAAATTTTAAAAAAATTTAATAATTTCAATCTTCTATACATTCGTCCTTTTTGAATTCAATTTTAACTTTTTTTTTTAAATGTTTAAAACTTTTAAGTTCAAAATTTGTCCTAAAATCGAACCCGACATAAAACTCAAAAAAACTTTTCCCTTTTTCCCTGCCCCCTATCCTCTATAAAATAATCGGGTTTATTAACCAAATACATTTGTATTAATACATTTAATATTCGAATTCTTTAATTTTCTTTAGTTAATAAGAAAAAATATATATATATTTTTTTCACCTGGGTTACCTTTTAAAATAAAAACGAAAGAGAAAAACCGCATGACCATTTTGTTAAGAAACCAATGACTTAACATATCCAATTTTAATAGGATCTATTTTACACACTTAACTAAAACCAAACTATATAATATAAAATTCATTGCTTTATACTTCACTAAACTTAAAAATTTTCTTCTAAATAATTTTTTTATCGATTTTTTTTTTTTAGGTAACAATATTAACTTTATTTTTTAAGAAATCAGAAGACTAAAGGTAAAAAAAAAATTAAACTTATATTCCCTTTTCATTTCTTTATGTAATTCCTTTTAAAAACTCAACTTTTGTTAAAAAAAAAAACACTAAAAAAAATTTCCAAAAAGGAATAAAGTGGTTTTTTTTCTATTATGATTCTTCTTTCTTTAACTTTTCAATATTTATTTTTTTCTTGTAAGAAACTTTTAAAATAGTTTTATGAAAATTATGTTATTTCCTGTCAGTCTATACTGTCTTTCTAACAATGCCACTAAATCTATCAACTTCATTATTTCAATTTACTAATTCTATCTTACAAATTTTATATTTTCATCAAAATCATTATTTTTAAAAAATAAAAGTTTTAAACAAAAAAAAATGCCTACTAAAGATTTTTGAAAAAATTTAAGAGTTTTAAAAATGTATGAATTAATTATAATTAGATATATATAAATATTCATTATTGCAAATATAATTACTAGAATTTTAAAAATACAAGCAAAATTTCCATTATTTGTAATTTACAAACCCAAATAGTGTAAGATTTTCAAAGTTCAACGAATTATTATAAAAAATTAAATAATTGCATACTTCAAGGCGCAAAAAAATTAATAATGTTAAATGTACAGTTTATTGAGCAATTAAAATTTGATTTTGAATTATTTTAAGATAAAACTAAAAGAAATGTTTTACAACCTTACCGTTATTTCTTTAGAGTATTTCATATTTCGAAGTTATCTACTTACGTTTTAACACTTCTACATACAATGCAATCTTTCACTTAACATCTATTAAAAAAATAAACTTCAGTTTAAAAGATTATTATTTTTACGGACAGTTGATTTAAAAATTGCATTTTTTTCTACAAAAATATAGAATACGTTGTTTGTCTGGCATACGATGAATTTATTCATTATCAGGTAAATTTAAATTAGCTTATGTATCCAATATTGTCTACCATTTCTTCATCAGTCAAAAATCAACAAATATTAAAATATATACATTTTCTAAATTTTTAAGACCTATGTTGAGGAGCTATGTTTTAAGGAAATTATTAAAATATTATAAAAGTGTTAGGAATTAATTCACACAGTTTATTACGGCTTCAAAATTTTGTACTAAAACGAAAGTGAAGATAATTTTTACTAGAAGTTTTAGGTTCAACTTGTCCAACACTAACATACAAATACAAGTATATTGTTAGAAACTTCAATTCAAATTTAACTTACTTAAAGATAGAAATATTGCAAGAATTCTGATATTATAACGGTAAAAATTATATTATTATTTTGAAATCTTTTAAAATTTTCAATTTTTTCAAAACTTTTTTTTTTCAAGAATATAAACTTTTGAAGAAAACTTGATGATATCAGTTGCACCATCATCTGATTTTTATAACAATTATGTTCGAATATACATATACTGTTATAGGTGTATTATATTATAACAAATTTATATGAATATTATATAATATAAAATTTTTTTTTATCTAGTTATGTAAAACAAAAAAAAAAAGCAAAAATTCAAGTAACAACACTTGAGGATATTTTTATTGTTCAAGTGATTTCAGATAAACACAATCTTAAGATTCTTTTCTTTTTACATTCCGTTCTATTCTTATCCAATATACAATATTTTTTTTTATTTTCTTTTTATTTTTAACAAAAGTGGATACAAAAGCTATCGAAATCGCAAAAAAAAAGGAAAAAACAAAAAAAAACAAATTTAAAATAAAAAAAAGTCTCCGTGTAATTTTCACAGATTTTCTTAAGAAGATTTTATTTTTCTTTAAAAAAAAAAAAACAGTACTTTTGTGATTATAGATTTAACCTAAAAGATAAATTTATAGATTTTTCATTCTAAAAACTTTTTATATACAAATATATATATACTAATATATATAAACATATGCAAGTTTATCCTTTCTTCTTTATATGTTTGCAGTTTAAGGTACACTTCAAGTCAATTTTCTTAACAATATAATTGACCTAATTTCTTTAGGAAAAAGACCATAGAAAAAAGAAATACTGTCATCAAATTATGAAAAATGCATAGTTTTAGGCGTTTTTTTTTCTTCTTTTTACTTTTTAATATTATAAAGAATAATAGTTTTGAAAGAATATAAATCTTTATTGTTCTTTGAAGACCAGACCAAGATTACATTTTATTGCTGTATTCTAAGGAACAAAAAGGTGCAATCTATATCCAATTTATACCAATATATTAAAGAAGATAGATTGATGAATCGAATCTGTGTTAGTATGCAAATGTGTATATTTGTACTATATTATATGATTTTGGAAAGATTTATAAAATCAATTTAGAGTTTAAATCAATAAATGAAAATTGCCTTAAGTAAAAGATTAAAAAATTTATAAGATACATAATTATTATCAGAGTAAATTGATTTATTTTATTTCATTTGAATAAAATTTTAAAATTATATTGAGCATCAGATCAATAAATATCTTTTCTTATAATTAAAAAAAGATCCAGGAGTATAAAAGTTTGTTATAAATTATTCATTTTTAGAAAATTATAAACCACAATTTTTTTTTGGCAAACTTCTTCATTTGAAATATAGGATAGTCTTTATGAATTCGTCTCTTCTTAAAAAACATATTGGTATATTTTCGATATAGATTGCATTTTTTTTGTTCCTTAGAATACAGCAATTTATATAAATAGAAAAATTAGTATTTCCTTCATTTCCAATACCTTAGTTATTCATCTGAAACAAAATGTTGAGTATGAAACTTTGTGACTCTTTTTGTAGTATGGTACGACGTATTGAAGTATTATAGAATTTCGTGAATCGAATGAAGCTTAATAAATTTCCAAAGATTTAAATGTATCCATATGTATCCAAATGTATTCATAGCTTTATTATTATTATCATTTTTCCAATTATTAAATTTTCCAAGCTAAATGTTAAATTTTGTTATTATTTTGTATCTTTAAATCTTATTCGGATCCATACCAATTCAGTATTGAATTCTGAATTTTAAATCAAAAAATATTTGATAATATCTTTAAATTCTCCAATACATACCAAATTTTTGAAATTTATTTCTTCCCAAACACCTTCAAAAGTCTTCAATGAGAATCAAAAAATATCTACTTTCAACATTACTTTAAGTAAATTAATATACTTTAAAAATTTAATTACACTAATGCATTTGAATTTAAACATAAAATTACCATTTACCATTAGCAATTTCCATTTCCATTTAAAAATTAACATTAAAATCGAATTTCAAAATGCCTTCTATAGTTATTTTTTTTTTCTTTCAAAATAAAAATATAAAGAAATAATCCAATTAATTTCATTTATATAATACGCTCCAAAGGAAGCACATATTCTTTGCCAAGCCTTATGTCCAAAAATAAAATATATATTTAAAATACTGTATATGAAATGAAAATATCTGGATCATATGTCAAAGTTCATAAATTAATGAAAGATGGATAAAAAATGAATTACCTTACCATACCTTAATCTTTTTTTTTTCTTTTTGTACTTTACCATAATTTAATTTTTTTCATTCAAAGTTTTCAACAATGGGAGTTTTTAAGAGAAAATTGTAAATTTTTTTTGGTTTATTCAATATTTTTTTTAAATAAAAATTTTCCAAGGAATTCCTTTAAAAAAACTTAAAGCAAAGTAAAAATTTAAACAGATCATTAATCAAATTGTGTTAAATTATTTGAATTTAATGTAATTTAATTGAAGATCTAGGATCTATGGGCGCGGTTATATTAGAGCAGCGAGAAGTTAGTGAGGACTAATCGGTAAGAGCGTAACTGATTTTATGTTCCTCTGATGTGTTTCATATTGCAGCTTTAACTCTCTTTTATATATATATATCTTGAATTAAAATCAATAATGTCTCCCTTTAAACAATTCCAACGAAACACCAGGGAGGCCTGTACAGTGGAAATCCCTAGGTGGCTCAAAACTGGTTATGGAAATCCATTTATTGTGAGAACTGCTAAAATATGAAACATGCTTCCATCCAATGTGTTCCCCTCTGATAGAAATAGACCTTAATACAATTTGCAACGTTTTAAATAAGTTCGTTTCTAACCTACCAACCAACTATCTTCTTCTATCATATTTTCCTTCTAACTCCTTAGCCCCAAAGCCAAGCCTACATATCTATTTTTTAGCTATGTCTAAAGGAATTCGTTCCTAGAGTTTGACTAGCGTGTAAAAAAAAACAAAAAGAACATAAGTAAAATAAAGAAATTTTAGAATTTAAATAAGAGTAAATTTTAATTTAAAAATTTTAGTTTTAAAACCGCTAAGTAAAATTTTCAAATTTAATAATTATTATAAATCTCTAATGATGGAGGGATCGTAAAACTTTCAGAAATTAGCTAAATAACTTTAAACAATATAATTTTTTATGTTTTTCACTTGCCAATATTAATCTATTTTGAATGTAACAAGTAAAACTTACATGTTGTTTTAATCTCAATCAGGCACTCCATATCCTGAATCCTATCTAAGTCAGAATTTTTAATTAAAATCAACATTTTAAAAAAAAAAGTAAATTAAAAATTAAAAGATTGCATATTAAACCTTGCTGTAGCAAAGCTGAATAGTGATCCAAACATTATTAAAGCTCAATATGATATTTTTTAAAAAATTATTTGATTCTATGTCCTGTTAATTACATTTTCTCCAAAGAAGCTTAGCACTAAGCACTATAGATACTTACACCTAGAAGCCTTCCCAAAGTCTTCCGAAAACCCTTTGTCAATTCTAACGAGATGATCCAACTATCCAAACTGTTAAATTCCATTTTTTTTAAACAATAGAGTCTAAAATATACATTTTTCTTCTTCAAATTAAATCCAATTATCATGATACCATTTTTATATTCAAAATATCTACAAAAAAAAAATTAATTTAGATAAAAATTAGTTAAAACTTTTAAAATGTTAATTATTTAGAATTTTTAATAAAAATCTAGAAAAGTGACATTCACTGCTAACAATTTAAAAACTAATTTAACTTTTTGATGGAAAATTAAATAATTTCTTTATTAAAAAAAGAAAAATATTTAAATTATTTTTTCATATTAAAATGTCAAATTAAATTGTTGGGTTTTTTTTCATATTTTTTTTTAAATAAAATGAAACCCTCGTTTTTATATAAGAAAAATAAACTTATTTAAAAAAAAAAAACTTTAATATGTAATAAATTTAAGAAAGAAAACTTTAGATTCGCAAATATTTTAAAATAACTTTAGTTTTCTATTGTTGGTTATTTAATATTTTTTTAAGCTATGATAATATAATATGCGGTCATATTTTAACTGATTTTTTTTTAAATAAATTAAATAAAAGGGCAATTCAATGGAACCAGAATGAATTATAACCGTAGATGTAATAGCAGTTAAAAAGTTTTTCATAATTGATTACTTTTAAATATAACTGCCCGTCCAAGGTCCTCGCTCCAATAATAGTTTAGAAAGAGAACTATGATTTTTTTTAGAAAAGCAAATACTTCTTGTAGAGTGAAAAATCGGATTTAAAATCTAGAAATTTTTAATACTTTTTAAAATTTGTATATTAATATCCCCCTAGCTGCTCTTTACTTTTTTTAAGTGTCTTTCTTATTAACTGATTTGTGGCTCAAATATAATCCTGACTTAAGCTTTATTGGTTCATATTGGTATATTGAAACTAAAGATGTAATAGAAATGTACTTGAAATAAAATATTATTATTAGAACTGATCTTAGAACTGTGATTGGCACATAATTCCTAAGTGAGGAAATCCGAGGCTTTAATCACACCTACAGTAGATTTCAACTTCAATTAATTGAACTCCACTTATTTGTAAATTGAATAATGATTATTTGGGAGCATCAAATAATATGGGTTTAGTTATTCCTTTTTTAAAATCTTGTTTTTAGAAAATCGCGTTTAGAAAATCGAGGTTTTCTTTTTATTGGAAAATCTCGCTTTATTAACAAATCTAGTTTTTAAGGATTTTAGAGTTGGATAAATGGATTATCAGTCTTTTACAAAATATAAAAAACAGAAATTTTCTAAAACAAGACTTTTTTAAAAAACAAGATTTTATAAGAACGAGATTTTCTAAAATAGATTTTCTAAAACGAGATTTACTACACCGATATTTCGAACTCAACCCATCCTAATTATATACACAAGTTATCAGATATAATGTGATTTATATTAGTGTATCTAAGCTTTAAATAAATTATTTTATTTATTTATTTAATATTTATTTATTTAATATTTTATTATTTATTTGTAGTACAGTACTAGAGAAAAAATATTGCCTGATATTATAATAGGCCTTTTACATTTGGACTTCTTATTAAACTATATACACTATTATTATTACTATATTATTATATATAACACTATTATTACATATTTTAATTGGATCTGATTTGGCCACGGTTTGAACCCAAAAACCTTATATAGAAAAGTCTACGTCCTAATACACATTTATTTATGTCTATTATTGATATTCGGGTTAAAAACCAGAAAAGTATTTAAATTTTTCCTGAAATTCTAGTATTTATTCTTCGTCCTAGATGTGGACACTCTAAACTCTATATTCTTTAACCATAATATACCTATATATAATACTTTTTCCAAGAAAATTAATTTCTCATTATTTTACCTTGTTTTAAGAGACAATCACCTTTAGTAATTTAACCAACAATGCGAAGGCTGAATTTATTTTAGAAAACTTTAAATATGTTAGAAATTAATAAGAAAAATATTGAATATACTTTCAATTATTCTAAAAATAGACCAAAGCTAAATGAATAGATAATTTTCCCTCACAATAAAATACAAAAAAAAAAAACTAAATTAGGAAAACCGATCCAGTATAGAATATAAATTTTGAAAAATTTCCTAAAGACAGTCGATTATTTTATTAGGGTAAAAATAAGATTTGTATTTAAGATTTTCCCTTGTGTTTTTTGTACAATGGAATACATTAAATTCCACCTCTACGTATTTTTTTTTGCATTTAATAAACTTAAAATTCTTTTCTTTAAAGAGGAAAAATAACCAACCAAAAACAAAAACCAGGAACACACACACACCTTTTTTATTCAGTTTTATATCCCTTTTTTTCATATTTTTTCGCAGCCCCATATTTATGCTAATAGGGAACAATTTTAATCAAGAATTTTTGCTTTTTTATTATTATTATTTTTTTTTACTATCTCCTGGTTGTTTTTGTTTTTGTTTTTGTCGTATGCAACACCATCTGACTCTTTTGGTTTTACCTTATTATGATGCCACGGTTGCTAACATTGTTATTTTATACTTTTGTTGCCTCAAAATGAATGTAATAAATAGAAATACATAAAAAAAATAAAAAAAAAAACAAAAATAAAGAACCAAAATAAAATTATGGAATTAAATTTTTTCTGTCATTTCAAAATGAATTTTTCAACTTTAGTAATATTCAACCAACCAACCATCATTTTTTTTTTTTTTTTATTGTATTGTATTATCCCTACAGTGATATAATCTAATATTTTAACTAGTAGTTTAAGCCCATCTGAATCAAAACAGAAACCATCTGTGTATATATACATACATACGCAATTTATGTTTATATAATTTTTTGTTTTTGCTAGTTTCTGATTTTTTATTTGTATATATTATCCTTTTTTTTTTTTTTGCAAACATTTATTAAAATATATATACATATATATATTTATATATGTATATATTTAAATTAGTAAAGTGACCATTCTTTAAAAATTTTAAATATTATTTAAGGAAGAATATACAATTTTATTTTTTTTTAAATAAAGCCCCTTAACACATTTAAAATTAAACAAACTAAATGTTGAAATTTATACTAAGTTACTTAAGGCAGGGGGGAAATAAGGCTTAGAGCATTAAGGTCTAGTAAGCGTTAATTCACAATTGACTTGAAATGAGGTCTAATATGCAAAATTTTGCGATAGTTTTTAATTCTCATTTCAAAAATAGTTTAAGCCTACAAACTTTATATAACTCTAGAAATATTTTATTTAATTATTCGAATTCCAAGTATGTATTCGACTGTAAAATTCGAATATTTTAAATAGATAACAAAAGAGATATTTTCAAACAATTTTTTATGTTCTAGTCTGTCTGCTCGATGGCTTTAATGTAAAACTTCTTTTAGACATCCAAGTAAATTTGATAAAAACCACTTCAATTTAAATTAAATAATGAAAATATGATGTGTAAATGCTTTAATTTATATTTTGAAAATTTTTCATTCTTATAAAAAAAATCAAAATTTCATATGGAATCCTTTATTTAATGCTTTAGAATTCATATATAAAATTTCGAATTCCGCTTCTTGAAACCCAGTCATGAAATTCCTTTGTTTAGAGTGTGATTTTTCTATAAGGACGATTTTTAACAAGGTGAGAAATTTTCATTAGAGGATTCTGTAAAGAAGGGACAAAAAAAGGGGGATTTTTACAATACTGGATTAAAAAAACTGCATCACGTATACACTCTCATTATTTTTTCATCAGATAATGAGTACTACAAGATTTTAGTATCAACTCAAAAACTAATCCGATTACCAATTTTAATAAAAACTTTTAAAACTCGTAAGGACGTGCAAGGACCTATTTTTTTTTTGAATTCAATTTAATAAAAACTTAAATTAACCTTTATATTTCAAATAAAAACATATATATGTATATATGGTCACCTTAAACTGTTAGTGTTTTTAGAATTTAATTAATTTTAATCTGCAAAAATGTTTCCTTAAGGAAATTTAATTCTTTTTTTTTCTTTTATTTTTCCATTTTTGCTTTTATTCTCATAATATTTTTTTTCTTTTCCTTTCTTCTTTTTTTTTGCAAATCTAGTCGGAGTTTGGTTTCACTATGTAGAATTTCATTAAATTGTCTTTTCATATATATATATATATATATATATATATATATATATACATATATATATATTTTAATGTCCTGATTAAATTATAATTCTTTGTTGTGGGGACGCATATTCTTGGAAGCTTAAAACCAATAATGATGTTAAATTTGTATTAAAATCTTAAGAAAAGAAAATTAAGGTAAATATAGAATTTTTATAAAATACATTTATTTAACCAAAATATGACGGTTCTATTTTTAAAAAAAAAACCCATACTCTTCTAGGAAAATTTTTTTACACTCATAATCCTTTTTTTCACCCTTTACTATCAAATGAAGCATACTTTTAAGAAATTTTCTTTTGTTTTTTAATTACCCTTGCAAAAAAAAATGTTAAAATTTAATTTAAAAAAAAGGTTGTATTTGTTTTTTTGGTTTGGTTATGGTTTGGTATATTGAATTAAAGGTAAGTCATTACAAGATTTCTCACCTTCAATTTAATTATAAAAGGTAAATTATGGGGTACAAAATAGGGTACGCAGCAAATTTGGTTGTAAATTAGTAATTTAAATCATTTGGTATCTTTTTTTTGTGTATAGTACAATGGTTTTGTGTCGTTATAATTTTAGTGTGATAGATTAATCTAAAATACTAAACCTAAAATTACATCTATAAAGTGTATTTGCGTTTTCTATTTAACCAAACTGTTAATTAAAAAAAGACTAATTATAAATTTTTTTCTAATTAAATGCAAAAAGGTGTTTAAAATTAAAAATGACTAAAATCAGAGTTTTCTTGTGCAAAATCTTATGTACCAGAATCTGAAAATCTTAGGACTTATGTACCTGAATTAGGATTCATATACTAGACATGCTTAATATTCTATAAGGCATCTCAGTTACATATAAATTTAACAGAGCCGAGTTAGTACTTTTTAAAACAGAAACCCTTTCACGAATCACACCTCCAAAATAGTGGAACCTGCTTCCTAATGCTTGTAAATTGCAAAAATTGAAGAAAGGAGGGGACTTATTATTTTACAACAGCTCTATTCAACCCTAGTTCATTTAACAAATTATTTCTTCATATCCCATTGCTATCCCTACACTTCATAAATTACACAGTGAGGTGGAGTTTAAAGGAGTACACATTCCTCTGATTAATATCCCAATTTTGAATAGAAGATTTTACACCTCTATTTCGATTATTCCGTGGAAATGAAGTGAAATAAAAATCTGACACTACCAGTAGGGTCAAAATTAGCTTTATGTCTGTTAAAGTTTTACCCAATAGGGCCTTAATTAGCTTTATGTCTGTTGAAGTTTTCCACGTCCCTAAGAAAAAAATATATAATTAATTTTCTAAGTAATTTTAAATTCAAAAAATCCTTTAAAATTTTTATTTCAATAACGACTCTTAACTTTTTAATTAATTAATAGTTTTACTACTATAGAAAATAATTTATATCTTAATTAAAAAAAACTTTTATTTTTTATGATGATAATAATTTTTTTATTAAATTTTAGTTAATTATGTCTGAGCAATTCAATTTTCAATTACATTCAATTTTATTTTCCATTATTGATATTAAAATTAATATTAAAAAAATTTTTAAATAGCACTATGTAATAAAATGGATATTCTCAATATAGAAATATACCACACCAAATATTTTTAAAATAATTGGGATCTATGATTGAATTCTTTTTTTATAACTAAAATAATTAGTTTTACAATTTGATTTATATTTAAATAATTAATTTTACTTTGTAGTCCTGAAATACTGAGTAGATAATCGAAATTAAAAATTTACTCTGTAGAAGATATCGTCTTTCATCTTATAAATATTATGAATGCGTGTAGTATTTAAATGTTTAAATGTTGTATGAATTTCTATAAAATTAATTAGCAATGTGTTACTCTTAGTAAATAACCTATTCTATATACCGTAGGCCTTATTGCACGAAACACCTATTATATTACTATAACAGGCCCATTTTTCTAACATATTAGTACATCACTAAACCAGTGATACCAGGACCTCATTGCACTTACCACTTTTCATTAATCAAATAATGAAGCATACCTAATAAAACCTTATGGTTGGTGAAGCAAAAATTTATTAAAAAATATAATTATTGGAAAAATCAGGATTCTGAATTTTGTTTTAAAAGCTACGTACCACCTTATAATCACTTATGAAGTAACTTTTTTTTTAATAGGGTCTAAACTGAGGTTTTTTTGATTTCTAAGATATAGGAAGTTTAATTAAATTTTTATATGTTTTTTACATTTTAATAAATTCCAATTTAACTCCGTTTCAAAACCATGTAAGAAAATTCTATAAAATATAATCAAAAGCTCAAAGTACCCTTTATACAAGTGTCTATTCATGTTTCAAAAGAGTGAGCTTCAAAACTTATAAAATATAGAAATTCCCACATTTTTTTACCGAGACTCTAGGTTGTTAATTACGGAAAACCCTGTATAAATGACTTTAAAACATCAATTTAATTTTGTTGATTCATCCATAATCCCATTCAAGTTGATTTCAATCATTCCAATACTGATTAAAATAACTTTATAATTATTCAAATTAAAATATATACACTTAAGTTATTCAAATAGTACCATTTGATGCAAAAATTTTAAGATTCTTTTGAACTTGTTATAATGTATATATTACAATATACATATTTCTATTCAATCAAATTATTGTAATAAATTAAACTTTAATCAAATCAAATTAAAACTTATCTAAATTTTACATATGTATATATACAATAATTAAATTTAAATTTTTGTATTATCACATAAAATACAACATTATCTTTTGTTTTATTTTACAAATCCGTTTCTATTCCATTTTTATTCCATGTTCATTACATTTTATATATATATATATAAGTATATACCAATAATTTCCATTCTTTTGATCTTTTGTAATACTAAATTTAAAAACTTATTTTTAAATTCGTATATATTGTTATAATATCAAAATAAAATTATTAATAGAATATATAGTAAATTTAATTGGAGTATACATAGAATATATAAATTTATACAATATATACAATTTATATTATATACCTAATACAATATATTGTACATCAATTCTCATACCAAAGTTCATTTACCTTTTTCATTGTAGCATAAATATACATATATACATATAGATACAAATTTGTATCTGCATGACTATATAAATACATAAAAAAAAAAAACCAAATAAAAGAAATATTCATAAATATTTTAATGATCGACATCATAATACATAAAACAACATATATATATATATATATTAAGCGAATTATATACAGTGTATATTATATACCCGAAAAAACTTATTTGGTGTCTTGTTTAAATTTTATCAAAAAAATTAACTTACTACCAAAAAAACAGTGCTAAATAATACAAAAAACAACAAACTAACTTCTATTCTAACTAGCTAACTAACTACTCGTCATCATCTAATAGATATTTTTTTTTTAGTTTTCCTCCACCAAATTTTTTTTAACTTGTTTGCTCGTTATATCTTTTTTATACTTTTTGTTTTTCTTATTTTTATTCTTATTTTTTTAAATATTTTGTATACGAACCCATCATCCATTCCCACAAAATACTTAATAGCTTTTTTTTTTGTCATAACTTAAAAACAAAAAAAAAAAAATTTAAAAGTTAAAAAATATTAAAGCTAACAAACCAAAAACTAAAAAGTACATTTGTATAGATACAATAAGGACGAGTACCAACAGTATAGTAACATTCGTAGTATTAGAAATTAAAAAAAAACTAAAACAACCAAACAGTAAAACTAAAAAATTGACATAATAACATCACGTCATAGAATTCTTAAAAAAAAAAATTCAAAATGATTACACCATGCTGCAGAGAATGTATTACAATATATATACATACATATATAAATATTGCATTATAAATACTCCTTTATAAAATATCTATATATATATGTTATCCTTGTTTCGTATATCCTTTCATAAATTTTTTACATATATACATATACTCACTCATATACATAGAACTATGTACATACTACATACTACAGATACTTTCGAATTAAGTTTGAAAAAAACATGAAAGAATTCACCTGCTGCTCCTATTTTGATTACTCCTTTTTTTAGTTTCTCCCTTTCCTTTACTGCAATTATTACACAAGAAACCTAATAAAGCTTTCTTTAAAAAAATTTTAAATTTAAAATTTTATAATCATTATGTATATATACATATATATATATATATATTCATCTATAGATAAAACAAAAAATTTAAATTAATTCAGACTCTCTCTATTTCGAATTTTTTTTTTTTATTTCTGTTTCTATTTAAATTTCGAACTTCAAATTTTACTCTAAAAAAAAAACTGCTCCTGAAATTCTGACAGTTTAAAATAAAAAATTAAAACAAGAACAAAAAAAAAGGAATGACTTCTTAACTTGTATATTTGTATTATTTCTGAATGATTTTCGAAAATTCGAAATTAAAATAATTTTTAAAATAAAAAGAACAACAAAAAAAATCTTTTATTCCATTCTCTCCCATGAATTTTTGCCCATCATCATTTTACAGCTGATGTTATTAGCCGGTGTTTTTTTGTAAATACAACAAAAATTGTATATATACAAATACATATACATATACATAATACATATAAATACTTAAATATAATCATTTTTACTTGTATATGTTTCATATAATAATAATATGAAGAAACAAAAAAAAAAAACGCATCCAAAGGATACGATAGTATAAACGACGACAACGAAGGACAATCGGCTCGTCAAATTTTTGTTGCCTTTTTTTTTATCTTGTATTTTAAATACGATGGATGGATTTTCTATAGTCTAGATTTAAAGCGCATGTTCAAATTCTCTATGCAGAAAAAGTTTTTTTTTTATTTTTTTTATTTGTTTTGTTTTTTTTTTTTTTCTTTTAATATTTTTTAGGGACTAAAAATAAAATAAAAACGAAATAAAAAGGAATAAAAATTGAAATAACTGGGTGTTACAAAAATTTTTAACTGGGAAATTATTGCAATATGTGGGATTTTAAAATAATAGTGCATACATAAATGAATTTAAATATAAAATAAAATTCGTAGTTAAATAACCTGTGCAAGCACATTTGGCCATTCATGTTTTGCAGGAAAATAAATCCAAGGAGTGTGAGAGTGATGTAATGCAGCCGGTAGAATGAGTTAACAGGCAAAGAATAACACGAGTCAAGAAGATCCTGAAAAAATCGATCCACTACTAAGCTTAATCGGTTTTGCTCTATAGGGATTTATATTAAGAAATATTATTAACCCTAACTTTTTTTGATTATTTAACCCCTTCTTGTTTGAGGTTTTTTTTTTGTAAGATCTTAAAATTTTTACAAATAAAAACTAAATGGATTTTCCAGATATTTTGTTCTCAATTTTAGCTTTAATTTAATTTAAAGCTCCTTTACCATTTGTCAATGGTGTATTCGTTATTACCCAGTATTTGGCAGTCGCAATCGGCTTCTCTTCAAAATATTTGGTTTCTTCTTCCTTTTGCTAATGTTTTCGAATTTTACCTCATCATTATAAACCCCATATATTATATATATGTATACCCCATATGTATTTTTCCTTTTTTTTTTATATTTATCTTATATATCTTAACTTATATTTTCAAGGTAAGACCAATTGTCAGATAATCATAATCTGAAAATTCGAATTATCATAACTGCCTTAATTTTAAATAATAAATAAATAATAAATCAAATTTTATTTAACAATTTTCAGTACACTCTGTACCACATTTATTGTACACGAAGTAAACCAGCAACCAAAAACAAAAATTTGTCTAATATTATACAATAAATAAATACAAAAATATTATGTACATTTACCTACATATATCTGCATAACTTTAAAAATATATTTAAATACATATGTACGTTACATATATTATATATATATATATATATTCAAAAAAAAAAAAAAAAAAAACATGTCAGAAAATAAATTTCCTAGATTATATGAATGTACTTTTATAGAACACACATATGAAACAACATACAAGAAAATGCGAACAAGTACATACGATACATTTTCTTTTATAATATCCTTCCATTAAAATTATAATTTTATTGAATTTTTTATTTTATTTTTATTTTTGTTTTTTTTAAATTGTTGGCCACCAAAGAATCATTTTGTATAGATAAACTTTCTTATAAAATCAAATATTAATGTAAAATGTAAAAAGAAAAACATAATAATGGGAAATTTTTCATTGAAAAGAAATAAACAGGAAATATAAATTTTCTTTTTTAAAAAGTTTTTCAAAAACAAAAAACAACAATAACAACAACAAATAAAAATAAATACTGAAACAATTAAGTATATTTTCCCCAATAGGGTATTATTTTCTAATTGTTTATTGACAATAATTTAGGTTAAATATAAAAAAAAAAAAAAACAAATTTTGTATATTTTGCTGCCCTGCCAACCATCGTCCAACAAATTTTCTTTTTTTTTTCCTTTCCTTTTTATCCTTTTTTTTCTAAATTTTCTACAATAAAACATTGTGCAAGTCATGCGGTATTTTTTATTATCCTTTTTTTATTTTTGTTGTTATATTTTAGTACAATTTCTATAAGTTTAAAATATATTCGAATTCATATATAACCATGTATATAAGTATATAATTTTGAGTATATAAAGTATATGTATGTTCGAAAATAGAAAAATAAAAATAAAAAAAAAACAAAAAAAAAAAGAATAGGACATGAAAAAAAATAAAATAAAAAAATTTTTTTTTGAAGAATATGGCAAGGACTCTTGATAATGCAGATGAAAATGTACATACAAATTTACTTATGTACTTATTTTGAATATAATAATAAATCCATATATTTTAATATATGAATATATAGAAAAAGGGATATTTTTTTTTAGTTTTCCTTTTCCTTTTGATTTTTTTAAATTTTTTTTATATTTTATAATAAGTATGTGGTGATAAGTTAGGACTTTTTGTCTAAGCATTCAATAAAGTATGTAATAATATTATAATAAATTTTCCTTTTTAAAAATATCCTTTTTTTTATTTTTTATTTTTTTTAAATATAAACCGAATAATTTTTTAAATCATAATCTGTATTATATACATAAGTATTTTTTTTTTGTATATAATATAATTTATCTGGTAATTTGAAGATGATCCGTATGAAGATGAACCCATTTTAAGAATAATAATATAAGAAGAGAATTATTTTAAAATTTGCCAAAAAAAAATAATTTCTATAGAAGAAGTTATTGTGTTACATTAAGAATTATTATTATGAATTACTTCATTTTTTTTCCAACTTCTAATTATAACTATTTTATCTTTCCACTTTTTATCTTTTTTTTTTTTTTTTTAATTTTTATATTTGTCTACTACTTCAGTTTGTATTTTATTTTTAAAGTTGTAAATTTTTTTTTAAGACTTAAGATTCCTTTAAGCAATTGTTAAAAAAAAATATTTGGGAATTTTCATAATGAAAACTTATCGTATCTTAATTGAAGTAGATAGAACAAAAAAAATATTGCAGACTGAAATTTTAAAGATAAAAATATAAGTAAAAATCAATTATCCTTAGAATTTCTTATTGTAGAAAAAGTTAGATATGCAAAAAAAATGGGTAGAGTGAACTTATCAAAAAATGTATTGAAAAAAAACTGTGATACTAAGTAATCAGGGAAAGGGCATTATATGTAAATCTTACATTTGATAAAATAGAAAATAGTTTTCCAAAAAGTTGTTCTATTCTACCTTTTTCTTCTTGATAAAGTCTTTTTACAAAAAGCATAATTACTTCTTTTTTACGAGAATGGACGCAAATCGCCGCATAGTACAGTAGGGTTAATCAATTTACAACGCTCCTTTTTAAATCTAATCTTCCTCTCTCTGGTATTGTTTTACTAAGTTAAACTGCTTAATTATAATTAAGCTTAATGATTAGGCATTTAATTAATTAGCACATCAATTTGAATTTATCAATCCCTAAACCCCAATTAGTTAAAGTTAACTAGTAAATTGTGGATTTATATTATTATTCCAAATACCCATGACTACAGTGCCGTCCTAAGAAAAAAAGTCGTTTCTACATTTTCTTGGTTTTAGGTAATTTAACTTTCAGTGTTTTATATTCGCGCATCGCTATGTTGAATTATTTTATAATTTTTGAAAAACAAATATGTTAAATAAAAAAAGCAATTTTTTTGAACCTACTAGAGATAAGATAGTATTAGATGTTCATAGTTAATTTTTACATACGATTTTTTTGCTAAGCAATACTAGATTTATTAAGTTATTAAAGCTTAAACATAGATGCGACTAAGAGGTAGATGCGACATATTAGTTTTAAATAAATTTGTAACGAGATATGTTACATTTTTTCTTGTTACAAAGTTGTGAGACATTTATCTGATGTCAAATATTTCATTATCCCGAAAATTCGCTTTTGGCGCTTACGACTTTTTTCCTGAGCACGGGAGTACAACATCATACTAAAATAAATTTTGATATTAAATACAACTTAACCATCTCCATATTTCAAAAGCTTTTAGTTAACAATTATTTTGATTACGTTGATAACCAATATCTAATTTTTCCAAACTATGAATTGTAAAGTATGTAAACTACTTAACTACTAATTTTATAAAATCAGTGGTTTTGTAAATGGTTTATACAAATGTGAAGGATCTACAATAAACGTTTTTTAAAAAAATTTTGTGCAAAACAACTTTTAGTTAAGAGTTAAGTTTAATTATGATAAATGCTGATTAGGTTTGTATATTTCATCTACCTTTATAATTCATGATATTTATTTTAAAATTTCGAATATTCATCGAATAATGAGCTGCATACGCTGTGATTTTATTTCTAATCTTATTTCTTCAGCTGAAAGAAAGGGTTGTTGACAATTTTTTTTAAAAATAAACCAGAAAAATTTGTCTATTTTAACAAATTATACAATATTAAATAAAAAATCTGTTCCTTATTAGAAATCAGACAACAACATTTCAATCCTTGTCAAATATCTTTCCTTTATTATAAACAAAATTTATTGAAATTCAGATAAAACTTTTTTTCATTTTCTATATAAGTAATTTTCATTGTACAATATAATTAGCATTAGTTTTTTTGTACATAAATTCATCCTATATATCAAAATACTGCAATATTTTAATTTCTTTTATTTAAAATCATTATTATCTTATAATACAAAATTTTATATTATTTATACCTTGGGTAAAATTTAATAAAAAATATTCTTTAAGATGCATTTTTTCAATAAATCTATTCATTGATTCATCAAAAATATAAAAAGAAAATCAAACCGGAAAATTCTATATTTATTTTTCAGATAACCGGATCAAATCATTTATATATATATGTACATATATAATATGTATCAACAACTATATAAATCATTTGACTTAGAAACTTACTAAAAGCTTTCTTGTAAATCTATTCCATTGATAAACTTTTAAATATTTTTTTTTATATATTTAGGTACATTTTATTATTGTGTAGACGTTTAGTCTACAGTGTTGTGCAATAAACAATGGTCTCTTTTATATTTTATTTTTTTTTTTAAATTAATAAAATTGACAAAAACCAATTTAATATTTTCTATTAAAGCCCTTTTTGAATTTTAGTTTTTTGTGAATTATATTAGTCATTAATAAAGAAATACTAGTATCCTAAATCCTATATTTTCTTGATAACTGCAATATATGTTAACCTAAATATCGATCACTATCCTTTAAAATTCTTCGTTTTATGTGATATTCAATGGTTTGTTTAAATCCGTTTTAGCTTGGTATCTGCAAGTCGTACAAGGTTTATTGAAATAAACTCATAAGCTATATTATAAGTTTATTTCTATACATACAAACATTTAACTTTCGTAAATTTAACCAAATTTGCCAAAACCTCTGTATTAAAACCTGGCATAAATATGTGATCAAACCCCCCCCCCCCCCCTCCTTATTACAAATTAATTTCAATTTAGATTTAAACTAAATCTTTATAAATATTTGACTCTCATTTAATGTACGCCGGGCTATAATATGTATTTTGACAAAGATATTTGGTACAAAAGTATACAATTTATATAAAACTTATAGGACTTTAACATTTTTACTCAAGAATTTTTGTTTTATATATTGCCTACTTTTAGGAGGATTACCTTTTATGGTAATAGAATTATATCTTAACATACTTTGTACTTCTCTCGTATTAAACTCAAATATAATATTATATTTATGCAGGCAAGTGTACCTAAATGAATGTGTAAAATGTTCATAAGCCAATAATAAAACATAATATATTTAAAAAAAATATAAAAAAAAGTAAAAATTTAAAAAAAAAAAAACCCATCAGCAATGCTGACAAAAAAAATAATAATAACAATAAAAAATATATAATAAAAAAAATAAAATCAAAATATAACATTTACCAGATAACCAAATTACATGTCCTTGTTATATTTTTTGTTTTTTTTTTTGTTTTTTTGAAGAGAAACATTTTTGATTTCCCAAATCGGATATGATTTTAATATATATTTTACATATATTTGTACACATATATATACAAATAAGAAAAGGATGAATGCAATGAAAAAATAAGTGAACTCGTTTTTATTCAATTTTTGGCAAATTTTCAAATTTCTTTTGTTTTTTTTTGTATAATTTTTTTGTAATATTCAATGGTCTTCACATACGGATCCATTGAATTTTTCCTTTAATTTTTTTATTCTTTTTTAACAATATTTAAGAGTTCAGATAAGGAAATATATTATACTAAAAAAACAAAAATAAACCGACATACAATTACATTTATGTATTCTTTACTAAATGGTATTCATATCCTTCTGATTACATAAAAAAAAAAAAACTAAACCAAAAATAACAGAAAAAAAAAATCATTCAAAAGTGAATGGATTAAACTTTTCAATATTTTTTTATTATGACAAAAATATCTGATTTTTTTTTTTTATGTTATTTTTTAATTTTTAATTTGTGTTTTTTTTGGTATCCAATTGAAATTGAAAAAATGCATTACCCTTTAAAAATATTATCTATTTTTTTTTTCAATTCAATCTGATATATACGATTATACGAGGAGAGATAGCAAAAAATAGAAAACTTATCAATACTAATCAAACTACTTATCACTGCACTTATCACTAGATTATTTGAATTTATCAAATGTATTCTTTTTAAGATGATTAAGGTTATTAATATTTTTTATTTATGTTTAAAATATGTACACATTTTATTCCTATTTATAATACTTTTGACAGGATTAAAATTCTAGTATTAACTTAACTCTGGTTAAAATTAGTATATATTTTTACTTATATAATTAATTGTAATTTCTTGATTTGAATGGAAAATAAGTATAGGGAAAAAGTTTGTGTAACAATAGTTTCATCTGAAGAGTCATTAAATACTATACTATACAGGGTGTCCGGGACTCAAGTACGCGCACTACACTCAGTGATTGGGGGCATTAAAACAAACAAAAAATTTTACTGGAGGGGGGGTCTATTGTGGACCCTTTTCGAGATATGTGGGATTAAAGATTTAAGGAGACTTCTTATAAAAAAATCAATAACTTTTGAACAGCTTACTGTAGAGAGATAAAAAAAATCCATTTTGTAGAGTAAGTTGTCAGTGTTACTAATGATCCCCATATACCCAACAGTTACAAAGTTATGAAGGTTCAAAATGATTTAAAATTTCTTATAAAATATTAATGAAAAAATAAATAGATAAAAAAAAATTTCTGTTTGAACCGATTGAAAATAACACACTTTTCTATTCTTCATATCAAAAATGGTTAGAGATAGAGAAAAAATTATTGTGTACTAATTATAGGGCTTGAAAAGCTGTCTTGAAATATGCTATAAAAAGTACCCCAAATACAGTGTGCTTCAAAAGAAAATAGAGTTTGAAATATAATTTTTTCATTTTAAATCATTTTGAACCTTCATAACTTTGTAAATGTTGGGTATATGGGGAGTATTAGTACACAAAAATTAAAGCTGACAGCTTTCTCTACAAAATTTTTTTTATCTTTACAATTTACATAATTTACATAATTACATATTTACATAATGATAGTTCAATTTAAATCATAATTAAATTCATTTCATTTATTAAACTTATTCAATACTTTATATATTGCCTACTTTTAGGAGGATTACTTAATATGATAAAATAACTCACAATTTTATAAAAATTATGTTTCCATTTTCCAAGTATTTCCCTCGTATTAAACGCAAACGTAATACTATACACTATACCAATACATAATATCATATTTATAGTTAATTTTTAATTTTTAGTGCATAAAATGTGATTTTAAATAATTTTATTTTTCAATTCAAAAGTATTCATATTCGTAATCTATATCTGGCATTTAATAAAAAAAAAGAATCTGAATAATCAAATTTTGTTATTTTTGTTTTCTTTTTTTTTTTGGAAAAAGTACAAAAATTTTGATATTTTAAAAAGATAAAATTAAATTTCAATTAATATGCATATATATATACTTACATATGGGATCATACTAATTTAATTAATAAATGGATTCTATAATTTCATTTTGATAAGATAATCAAAAAATTATAAAAAGTCTAGCCCTATAAATTATTTAAAATTTTATCATTTTCATTATGGAAATGTAAGCGTGTACAAATTTTAAAAAAATATTAATTTTAAAATAATATTTGGTAATGAGAAATAAATTTTTATTTAAAAATAAAAAGTTTGTGGTATTTTTCCCAAAAAGGGAAAAAAATTTATAATTTCTTAAGCCCAATTTGATAATAATTTCTTAATTAATTATAAAGGAATATGAAGTTCTTATTAGGAGCTAAAAATTCGTTGTAGTTAGTTCTTTAAAGGAGCAATTTAAAGTTAAGTTGAGTGCGCAGTTTTAAATTAATTGAACTAATAAAATTAGTAGGTGCACGAAATTTAGTTTAATGTAAAATAGGAGTTCGATAGTTAAAAATTTCTAGCAAGAAATTCTTTAGTTTAAAACATAACCAGGAAATCAAGAATTATTATAAGAAGTTCTTTAAAACCTAGTGCTCAGTATTTAGTCTATTGAATTATATTAAGATATATGTATTAATAGAGTTTATATCACTTAGATTGTAGATATACTGAATAGAAAACTAGAACCATATATTTATCAACTTTTAAAGTTCTAAAAATTAGAAATTAAAAATTTGATTAAAATTCTAAACTTTGAAGGAATTAAGATTGATTTTGCAAACTTATAATAAACATGTTTAGTTATTAGAATATAATTTAACTTTATAACGATTTAGAAATTAAAAATATCGTGCAATCAACTAGAAATTACGAATAGGTACTTTTAGAAATTAAAGTTTTAATTACTTTTAGATATTCTTTATAATGGTAATAAAAAAAACTTTGAATAAATCTTTTCAGTTGGTGCTTTTAGGAATTTAAATCAAAAATTAATTTGAAGAGTATTGATAAAAATTACACGAGTACTTAACACTCTAATACTTTAAAACACAAAATAAATTAATGGAATCGTTTAAGTTCACATCAGATTTTATTTTAGCTATCAATCAAAATTGTATTTTACAAAACTATATTCAATGTCCTATTTTATGCAATGAAATGCAATGCAATTGCACAAGATCTACAGTTACTACCTATTTCACAATTTTCCTAGCTGGAAAAGCATCATGATCGATTGATATAATTTTGTGTAACTCACACCAGTCGTTTACTGAAAGATTTTTCAATAACAATTATAAAATAATACAATATTCTACTATTTTCCATTACTACTACTACCACTACTACTACTACTACTACTACTACTACTACTACTACTACTACTATACTATACATATTACTTCTATTAGTCCTTATTACCTTTTAATCAAAGATAGCTATTTTCTATTAAAACCCATTAGATTATCCAAAAATCACATATTTTTTTTAAATTTAATTAAAGATTTCCATAAGTTAATGAAATTTAATATATGAAATCACCTAATAAACTGATATATAATTTTTTTATGTAAATACCTACAAATTTTAATAATTTTAAAAAACTTATTCAAAAATATTAATTAATTTAATTAAAATAACTTATATTTCTTTAACTTACACCTTTTTCTGGTATTTTCTAATATTTAAAATGACAAAAAAAATACTTATATTTTCTTTCCTAGAGTTCTTAAATTACAAGTAAAATATTTTCCATCTTCACGTATTGAAAGATAAAATAAACATTTTTGCACACTGTACTTTAGTGTTAAATTAATTAAAAACTTTTCTTTTTCTATATCTTAAAATAAGTTCTAAAAATATCAGCTAATAGAGTTACCAAATATTTTGAAACAAAATGAAGTATAAAACTAATTACAATTTACAATTAAAATTTAGCTTCAAAAAACTAAATCCCACCAAAATGATTATCAAATTAAGAATTATTTTCTAGAAACTTTGACATGACTTATATTTCTTTGTCCCATTTATATTTACGTCTCTCTTTAGAAATTTTGTAAATATGGTTACTTTATTATGATCTAAATAATTTTATTTATTCCTTGTAACTATCATATATCAAAATATATACGTATCATATTCTGTATGTCAGAATGTATTAAGATATTTATTAAAATATAAATAGCCACTTTATTTATATTATAAAGAGCATCATCCAATTAATTAAACAAAAAAAAAATGGTAAGCTTAAAGCTTTCTACATTTAATTATAATTTTTATACATATACATACATATATTTAAATATAATTTATTTTAAAATAACAAAATGTATAACGAATATAAATAATTATACTATAACATTTTATATGTAGTTTATATATATTATATTTACAATTTCCATAAAATACAGTGAAGCACACATAAAAGAGTCCACCATATAAATTTTTTGATACATAATTCCCTTATATCCTTACCTTTTATATTTCACTTAACTGTTATATTATCAATATGATAAGTTATCACTACAAAATACTTTATTAAAACCTAGAAACTTATTAAGTGAAAACTAAAATAAATTTTTCATAAAATTAATACTGTCGTGCTAAGGAAAAAAGTCGTAAGCGCCAAAAGCGAATTTTCGAGATAATGGAATATTTAACATCAGATAAATATCTCACAACTTTATACTAAGAAAAAATGTCACACATCTCGTTGCAAATTCATTTAAAACTAGTAACTCATATGTCTTTTTTTTAATTTGGTTCCTTTTAACTAAACTTTAATAACTTAATAAATCTAGTATTGCTTAGCAAAAAAGTCGTATGTCCAAATTAACTATGAACGCCTAATACTATCTTATCTCTAGTAAATTCAGAAAAAGTGTTTTAGGTACATAGCGATGCGCGAATATAAAAAACTAAAAGTTAAATTACCTAAAACCAAGAAAATGTAAAAACGACGACTCTCTTTTTTAGGACAGCAGAATAGGTACCCAATTACTTGGGGTCTAAAAGTTAGTAAGCAGTTCTGGCAATTTTTAATTATCATTAAAGCATTTTCATAGAAGACATAATTAAAAGCAATAAGGTAAACAATTTTAAGTGCAAGTAACTGTAATTTTATAATTTAAAATGTCTTCATCATTAATACGACAATGTACGTACATAATTGTTCGCATGTTAGTATACAATATATATGCATGTAATATTTAAATATATGCCTCAGTGAAAAAAAAAAATTCCTTTTCAAAGAATTAACATTGTTAAAAGTACATACATATTCATTAAGAATACACACATATATTTAGATGTTAATTCCACTATGTGCTAAGTATGTTAACAATATATCGTTTCAAAATTTCTTCCTTGGATTATTTTCTACTTCATTTCCATATTAAATCTTAGCATATAACATGCCATGTCAAGTTGCATATTTACATACGTAAATTGTACATAATACCTATAACATTCTTGCTTTATTATGCTTATTATATTCTTGTAGAGTGTACAGCACATGCAGTATATACATACACACAGATTCATACATTAAAAAAGAAATCCTTTTAACATAATTCACACTCATTCTTAAGCAAAAAAAAAAATTTCAAAAAAAAATAATAAATATAACAAAAAACCACATAATGAATTCTCAAAATTCAACAGTAAACTTAAAAAAAAAACCGAAAATAATAACAGTATAATACTATGAAATTAAATTTTCATAAATTGTTCACATAAATGTTAATTCAAAGGTTTATAAAGTTCATAAGTACGTTCAATTCAACATATTATTAGCATATATATACACAATCATACATACATATATGAAAGTTAGAAAATTGTTGGCATACACATTATTTTCCAAGTATAAACAGACTTCACCAATAAATACGATATGAACTACGAAATAACAGCGAAAATATTAAAACAAAAACATCAACAACATAACAGAATAACAACTAACATAATATACATGACATACAACAAAACAAATGTACGGACTTTTCTTGATTTTTTTTTTGTTTAATATTACTGCCATCGCACATCTTTTTTTATGCTACCCAAATCCAACAATGTGCTTATTACAATTTTTGCATTCCAAAAATTTCATTCCATAAATTCTTTTTAAATTGAATTGAAAAATTTTTAACATACCATTCTCATTCATTTTGAAATAATGTAAAATAATCAAAACACAAAAAAAAAGCAAAAACAAAGACATTAAAAAATGTAAGAAACAAAAAAAAAAACAAATGTTGTTCCACTTTTTTATTAAGTAAAACAAATCTAGCAACAAATATGTTTATTATTAAATCAAAGTGCAACATAATTTTTTGTATTGAATTTATTTGCAACATAATTGATGTATCGAAACATTTCTGTTAAAAAAATTCACTATACAGTGTTGAAGCAACAAAACTTTTCAAATTAATTGAACAAAATGTTTTTATAGAATATTAAGCAACAATTTTGCAAATTCCTAAAAAAAATATATTTGTCTCTTTTTAACATTTCCAATGCGCCTCTAAATTTTTTTTTTCAGAATGTGTATCATTTGAATGTGTAAGCAAAATATTTAGGAACACACAAAAGACCACATTAGAACCACAATTGACAAAATGACATCATCATGTTAATTGAAATGTCTCAACATTTTTTATCAGTAACATTTAAAAATTGTAATATACATGTTTCATTCTTATGTTTCTTCATGATACAATTGAAATTTCTCAACATTTTTTATCAGCAACATTTAAAATAGTATACAATAAAGCAATATAATATACATGTTCCATTCTTAATGTTTCTTTATGATACAGATACAATTTAAATTTCTCAACATTTTCTATCAGCAACATTTAAAATATGTATACAATAAAGCAATATAATATACATGTTCCATTCTTATGTTTCTTTATGATACAATTGAAATTCCTCAACATTTTTTATCAGCAACATTTAAAATATGTATACAACAAAGCAACATAATATACATGTTTCATTCTTAATGTTTCTTTATGACACATTAAAAAAAAAAATAAATAATATAGCGACAAAAATACTTTATTAAAAAAAAGTTGATAGTATTTGACAGTGGCAGCAGCGTCGTCGCGGCTTTTTTATTAGTTTTCATTTTTTTTTTTAACATACTGAGAACAAAAATGAATTCTTTTGATTTGTTGTTTATTTTTTTTTGTTGTTTCTTGTATATTTAATTTCTTTTCGAAATGAAAGAAAATAAACAAAAACAATTTTTTTTTTTTGTGAGTTCAGAAACAATATTTACCTCTTTATAAATCTGTACACCTGTGAATTGCATTAATCTTTTTCTTCCTTTTGGAAATTTTCTATTTTTTTTAATTTTTGTACATCGTCAGTACCTACTGTTAAAACTGTTGGTTAACTAACAAAAAAAAAATAAAAAGAAGTAGTAGAGCAGTTGAGTAAATTACATGTTACTATGAAATATGAATCATGGCATCATGTTACTATGAAGTATGTGTTTGTATCTAAACTGTGAAGTAAGCATGTTAAGCATTAAAACACACCTCGTAGTATACCGTGGTATAACATTTATTTTGATTAAAAAAATAGTCGTTGACTTTTTTTTAAAGTAAGAAATTAAAATTACATACCTATTAATATGAATGAAATTGAATAACAACGGTTAAACAATTATATAATGTATAGACATAATTTAAAAATATAGATTTAACATATTACATACATGTATACATTATAATATTATTGTCAGACTAATAAAGGGAATAATTATTATGAATGTATCGGCTGGTAACTATTATTGTTTTTTCAATTTATAAATTCTTTTTTTAAGTTTTGATCAAATTTTAACGTCAATTATTTTACCGTTACTGCTACTGTTAAAAAAGTTATTCTTTTACATTAAAATTATTCACTTTTATTTGTTTTTAAACGGTAAACAATGAATTGAATCAAATTAGTTAGTTTCCAAGAAGTTAATAATACCAATAAAATTTGATTAAAGGGCCTTTGTTTTGTTTTTTATGTCTTTATTATTTAGAAAATAAAATTGGTAGTGAACAAAGCTGGTTGAATCATTGTGTATTCTGTTATTAACTACTTATTGTCTACTTCTTACTATGGTTTGACTTTTAACCATGTACTACTTTTGGGCTTTATTTTGTTGCAAAAAACCTAATTTTATGTTAGATTTTTATTTATCACCTGTCAAATGCGGTAGTATTGTACAATAAATGCTCTACTTTTGCCAGGCGTTCATAATATTCTACAAGAAAATTAAGGTACAATTGGAGACACCGAAACAGAACATAACAAAATAAAAAAACACAATAATAATAATATTGAAATATTTTATTTTTTATTTTTAACATAACCTTAACTTTTTATTTTATTTTTTACATGATACATGCATACAAACATAAAGCGATTTATAAATTATTTAAAAAACACAAAATAAATATCAAACACCTACACACGAACAATACAACACGATGGTGATTTGGTTGTTTCTTTTATCGCACATAATCTGGTATACATAATAAATTTCTTATATATTATACAGTTTATATATATATATATACATATATATATTTATATACCTACATAATGTATATTGGATTTAAGTATTTTTTAACTAAAAAAAATTCATCGAAAAGTATCTTGTATCTGTAATATTTATTTTAATACCTACCTTTTGTTTTTATTTTATTTGTTTTTTTTTTCTTTTACCTTTATCTGAATCAGGTTTTTAGTACTGATTCAAAATAAAAACAAAACTAGAAAAAAAATAAAAACGTTTTAATTTTAGATATGTATAATAGATACGTCATACTATGTAAATATACACATAATGAATATCTACTTATTATCCAACTGTTCTATTGTTTAAAAAATTGTAAAAAAATCAAACCGTTTTAACATAAAAATAAGATTGGATACAAAAGAATTGTTTTTCAATCAACATACCTAGTGAAATAAAATCGGGAAGGTACTGTACAAACAAACAACAAAATACAATAACCATAAGATATTAAAGCATTATTATTTTCTAAATCAATTCATTTGTTCATTTTGTTCATTCATTCTTTAAAATTTTAATTGCATATAACCAGGTTTACTTTTTTTTATAAAAAGTCAAAATAAAAACAATTTGGCAAACAGAAGTTTTAAGTTGTTTCATTAACAGAAGCAATATCAGCAATTTAATTAATTTGGATTGCCAGATGTATAAAACTTTAGTTGATTTGAAGCTCCACTTTAAAAAACTATTTTATTTTAAATATTTACTTTTAATTTCAAAACAAACTGTGTAAGTTTTCTCTGGGTTATATAGTTTTATATTTACAGTTATGTACATAGGTAAACATTAACTAGATGGTTAAGAAATTGTTGGTATACTATAGACAAATCAAAAATTTTCGATAAGTAAAATTTAATCATCCTAAAATTAAGCTAATCGCTAATGTTTAACAAAAGTGCTCGTCAATTTGTGTAGCTTAAATTTAATAAATCTATTTAAAATATTCTTTATTAATTTTTGTTGATTTAAATTTTTAAATTAAATTGTTTTTATTCTTATATTATTTATTATTATTTTTTTTTTTTTTAAGTAGTAACTAACTGTTCAGCTCTGAGGCTAATAAGGCTGTCTATACCATGGGTACATGTTGACACAGGGCGTCATATCATATTCGTATTATTAGAATTGATCTTAATGAATTCTACCTACAATTTAAACATGAGATAGTACTAGGCCTTATAACATGTAGAAACGTCTTAGATTTTCAATAGATACAACTGTATTTTAGTTTATATTGTAATATTTTGTATTTGAGTTATATGGTATTCTATATCCGTGAGTTATATTTATTCAATTAAATTATTTGTTTATATTTTGCATTTCTTTTTATTGTTATATTAATGAACCAATGGCAAATGGTAGCTGAGTCGAGTCGAAAACCAGAAAAGTTTTTTCACTTTCAGTAGAATTCGAACCCGAGCCTTTAGCATGAAAGTTCGGCACTCTAAGTGAAGTGGCTTTAATTTTTTTAAAAAGGAAGTGGAAGAGTTTAAGTATTATAAATTATATTCTTAATTTTCCGTACTTTTTTAATGACATATAATAAATTGTTTTTTATTTTTAACTTAACTCCTAATCAAATGGTTTGGTAAAAAGTTGTTGTTGGTTGTGTTTTAATTTAATAAACTTATCCAAAGCGCAAGCACACGTTTGTTTGTTTTTTTATACATAAAATAAAGACAATTTTTCGCTTAAAGGTTCAACCTATAAATATTTTACTTATAGTTCGAACAAATTCCACCTTTGACTTTAACTTTTATTTTAATATTTTATAAGATTAGACTAATTAATTTTCATTACATAATTTATATTTATATATGCCCATTTTTAAATTTATTTTAATTCATTTAATTTATATTATGGATCATTAGAAACTCTTTTGGAATATAAGTCAAAATAAATGAATAAATTGTAAATCCCGGTGTTAAAAATGTAAGAGAGCCAAAAATTTTAGAAAAACTATACCTAATGAATATAAATATACGTTTATAATGAACCGTCTTAAAAATTTTCTTTGTTAATAATAATTAAATGGAATCACAATATTTGAAATCATATAATATACATAGGAAATAGATTTATAAAATCGATTAAAAGAAAGTGATCTTACAGAAGATCAAATCAAGCGAATAATAATTATTTTCAAAAGGCACCGAACACAGCCAATTAAAGCAAAAATGCATAATGCAGTAGATTAGTAACTAATCGTCCTTTTCAACAGTAGACTAGTAATTATCCTGTTATGTAACTACTAATTTTGAATAAAGCTATGTACCTACCTACTATTAAATATGTTTTTTTTTTCAATATTTAAATAGAAATAATACTCCTAAATATAATTGCTCATAAAAATACTCTATATTGTAAATCTGGTAACCTTAACAAATATAAAACCTATGAGGCTGTAAAATATCTTATGGTCCATACATACATAAATACATATTTTTATTTTCCTCTTGTATTGATTGTTTTTTTGTCTCTAATGGCTGTATATTTCTATATATTACAATTATTTAGTACTAAATATGGTTCAAGTTTACCTTCATTTTCTTTTTTTTTCTGTATACTAAAATACATTCAGTATAAAATTCTCAAAATATGGTACATCTGACATCATGTATGCTGGCTGAATGTATGACATAAAAAAAAAAATAATAAACAAAAAAGAAAAACAAAGAAAAGCTTATAAGGCGCATACATAATTTTTATGTATCATTGTTATCTTTATGTTATTGTTATTTATCCCTCCCATTTTTAAATTTGATTTTTTCTTGTTATGTTATCTTTTAATTTTTCTTTTGTTATCATAAAAATTTTCTTAATTTGTTTTTGTTTTTTTTTTTTTTCTAGTGGAAAATATTGTTTTGTAATTTTTTGTTTTTGTAATTTGAAAAAAAAAAATAATATTGTTTTTTACATTATATGATGATTTCCCAGTAGAAATTTGTTTTGTTTTATTTTTATAATATACATTTTTCTTATTATTTTTCTATTTAATTTTTTATTTTGTAATTTTTATTTATTTGTTTGTTTGTTCGGATTATTTGTTTTTTTTTTTTAATACTTAAAGTTTATATACATACATGTTGTTTTTTGCTTAAAGTTTGGCTGCTGTATTTTTATTTCCTGGGACTTTGTTTATAGAAAAAAATGTTACATGAAGAAAAATAAAAAAAAATATTAATAATAATGGAAAAAAACAAATATTAAAAACAAAAAGTTTTGTTTTTTTCAATGCAAAAATTTGAAATTTATTTATTTGTACATACATCTGAGGTTTTCAGTTTACCTTTAGTAGATGGTTACTATTTAGTTTTTAATTTCCATTTTTCAAAAAACTTAATGACAGGTTGACGTTGATATGTAATTGATGTGTATTATTTCTTTAGTTTTCTTTGACTATAGTTTTTATTAACTCTCAACACATAAGTTATTTTCGAAAAGTAACGAATTATAATAATAAATTTTTCATTTTTTCATAATCAAGTGTTGCAAAGTGTTCATTTTTTTAACTTTATGTCTTAAAAAATAATCTTGTGGGTTATATTTTTTTTGCATACCAATTAATAAATTGCCTTTAATTAATTTTAATATTATTTTCAATATACATACCTTACCTTCATATAGGTTTACAAAACTTTTCTTTGAATATGTGTATGTAGTATGTATGAAGAAATCTGTAACATTTCACAAACATTTCATAATTAATACAATCTATTAACTATTTTCAAAGGTATTGATGAAATAAAGTAATAATCTATGAGATATAAAAGAGAGCGATATAAAGAGTTAAACTGTACTATATTGTTATATTATTGTTTATTTCGCGGAGCTTTAGTAGTGATTCACTCCTTCTTCAGAACTTAATAACCAACATTTAAAATTACCTATTCAAAGGCAATTAAGAGTAAAAACTCATTTGTATGTGGGGTGGTTACTCCTGAACTCCAGGTTATCAGGATATCTATGTATTATATTTTACTGAAAAACTATTTCTACTTTTAGGTTCCATCTCTCAAAATAAAATCTATTTTAGAGATAATTAATAACTAAATCATGATATGTAATTACTAATTTGGTTTAAAACAATATGCATAATTGAAATATGGAATTAACAAAATCCTAATAAAAATTATATATACCTATAAAATAAATAGATATTATATGTTTTATCAAGGTAGATCTTATCAAAATAATTTAAAATTAAATTAAATAATTAACTATAAAAAATTGACAAATCATATCTTATCAAAATCCTTAGCAGTCAGGGATTATACATCACACTCTTAAATCTATTTAAAGTATTCAAAATGTTTATAAATCATAAATGTGTGTATTGTTATCTAAAATTTACTGAATCAATACTGATTAGTAATTATGTATTATTATAATATCTTGTACAAAAATACATAATAAGTACATTCATATGTAAGCTTGTAAATTTTTAAACATTAACTAAATATTTAAATGGTAAATATTTAATCTTTTAATCTAGTTTCAAAAATACAATAACGGAAAATTAAATAATGACAGTTAGATTCTACATATATAAAAATTAAAACGGTAAATTTAATTTAAATATTAAAAATATTGTGTGCGTTATAAAAAAGCTTTTTCTAGGTGGTTTAAATTAATAATTGTTTTTTTTTTAATTCAACCAATTATACATTTTGTTCCAAAAGTAGACTATGATACCTAAATATTTAAAAAACCATTTTAAATTATTTAAAAATAATTTATTTTTCTAATATTGAACTTGATTTAAGGTCCTACCTATCCTCGATTTTAAAATTGGTTTAAAAAAATGTTTTATACCAAATATGTATACATTTGTAGTCAATTAATAAGATGGCTACGCTTGTCAGAAAATGGAGAGAATTTTTAGATTAAAAAGTAATGTATGGTATTTTCCGATATATTTTATTAAACCTAAAAAAAACCAATTTTTTTATTCTCATCTTTCCCTACAACTCCTTAATAAACTTTTAATTTTAAGCTCAAACTTTTGTTTTATTTTCATAGGCAACCGAATGTCCCTATTTCCAAGAGAATATTTTTTTTCTGGCCATCTTTAAATTTAATAATACATAATAATTGTTTGAAAACGTTTGATATACCCATAATGGAAGCCAAAAAAATATAAAAAGCTCTTCTCTCTAACACTATAAAAAAAAAACCCATATTTTTTTCTTTGTGTGTATGGTTCTCCGCCATTGCTAATAAATCAATAATAATAGGCACTCAGGAAAAAACGCACCTAGATTTTCCCCGAAAACTAACTTTAACATTTTTATAATATAAATTTTTTATTTCTTTCAAACGAGATCAAAAATCACATAGGAGAAAAAAAAAAAAAAAACAAACCAAAACAAAAAATAAAATGTCGAGATTTCTCATAGAAAATCGCATTGGAAAATGAACACACATTTTATTTTTTGTTTTTCTTTCAATCTTTTTGAATATTTCAAACATAAACTCAACCATCAGACCAAAAGCAAAACAAGTTTGACAACACGTCATATCTGTATACTAGCAAATACAAGTAATTTTTTTATAAACTTTATACTGAAATTTGTTGACTGTTATTCTTTAAAATTCAAATTTAAATTTCGAACTTTATGGTAATTTTTTTCATTTAAAATTTTTAATTTCCATAAAAACATAAAAAAACAAAATTCAACATACAGATAAACTCCAATATCAACAATTACAACATATATATACATACATATATTGTTTACATACAATCATTATAAACTTAATGTTTATATACATATACAAAATACAAAAATACTATATATTTTATTTTATATTGAGTATAGCAACATGAATATAATAATAACAACAACAATAAGTTTTATTGCAACATATACATTAAAAACAATTATGTTTTGTTTATACCGGTACTTTTTAAACCGGTATATTTATTATTTGAAATTTTTTTAATTTTTTACTTGTAAATTTTTCTGATAACCTATTAAGTGTTGTCTAGGTCAGGGTTTGCGCATCGCATCATTCATTGAAAAAAAAAACAAAAAACATTAACAAAGATGGCGTAAACAACTACTAAAAAAATTTTATTATTTATTCCTAGAGTTGCCAAAAGTAGATTAGTAAAATAATTTGAAATTTAAACTGAAAAAAAAAAAAAACAAGGAATCATTCATTAGAGTAAGAAACTTTGTGGTCATAATATTGTTGCTAAAACTTGTACCTATACAAAATTCAAAACTACAAAAATGTTTTGCAACCAACTGACAAGTTTTTTTATAACATTGTTATGTTATGTCATCATATAATGTTCCTCTCTTTTCTTCTTGCATTTACATTTAATCATATACATACATCATACATAATATATATTTTACATTATACATACATACTTATGTATATATTAACTATATTATATTTTTTGACTTTAAATAATACAAACAAGTGATTGTAAACTTTTCGAAAATTTTTCGACAAACCCCCCGACAAAAAAAAAATGTGGCATTATTTTTAACACAAAATGTACATCTCTTTCTTATTGGATTCTGTTAAAAATAAAATCTTACCAGCAGCGTCAATCGTCACTCGTTCGTCATTCACAACAACTTTTTACTCTCCTCTAAACATATTTTTCCATGCCCTTTTATCATTTTTGCTGTTGTGATTCTACAGAACAAACAATTCATTACTTCTTAATGTGGTGGTAAACAACAGTTTTTCTTTCTCTTTCACTCATATAAGGTGAACTAAATTTGTTAAAATACAACACGATACCATTCTTAAGCGAGTGAATAGCAAGCATGTTCTGCTTGCTGCCTCTACCTGTTTGTTGAAGTAAAGAAGTTGCATTTGCTTGGTGTTGCTAATAAACAAGCAGAAAAAGAAAGGAAGAAAATAAAACTAAAAAAATGTTGAAATAGCGAAAAAAAATATGATTACAAGTTTCGCGCGTAAATTCCACCCGGGTATATTAGGAAAGCAGGAATTTTTGAAAGTATTTTTTTAGAAATAATAAAATTTTTGAAAATTTTGAAAAAAGGAACGAAAATATATTTTTAAAATTTTAACGCGCAACATCAGTTTTGTATGTGTATATAATATGTATCTGTAGATATTTTATTTTAGTAGTATCCATACATATGTGTTTTGTATTTTGTTTTTGTATAACAATAATCAAAATAAATACGTAATGTGCTATTATAATATTGTTCGCTGTCTTTTTTTTTGTTTTTTTTGCACAATATGAGAGTGAAAGAAATAGAAAATTTTTTTACTTTATAATAGTTGGACATTTTTTTTTTATTTTTTTGATAAGCATTTTTTACAAATTGTGAATTGTCATATCTAAAATGTTGAATTTAAACTTTTAATGAAACTAAAACTCTTTACTTTTGGAATTAAAAAATTTATTTGCTTAAATTAAAAATTAAATTTATAATTACGTTTTAAATACTACACAAATTTTTAGAAAAATAAAATTATTTAAAATCCGTGTTGAAATGAAACACCCATCTTGAATCTGAATGTGTTGTGACTTGTGTTACGTTGCTGGAAAATTATTTAACTGAATTAAATCGAAAATCTGTAAAGTCAATGTTTTGTTTTGTTCTGTCAGCAATAATGTGTGCTGTTAATAAAATGTCATTTTGAAATTGTACATTTTATTAGTACTTACATATGAGATTGTTTATTTTCTATAATTATATTAATCGAAATTTCGTTGATAAAATGATAATAAACCTTTAATTAATGAATAAATAAATGAATAGAGATATGAATTAGCTAATACTTGTAAATATAAAACTGGCAGAATAGTACATAGTATAATAGCAAAAAATATAAAAATAATACTAATTTTGATATTTAAATTCACATATTTATGTATGTACATATGTACCTACATAAGTATTATTTATTTAGATACTAAATGGCGGTCGAAAAATTATTAAATGTAGGTTAAGTATATTATATTATAAGTTAAATTTTTCCTAATTTGTAATATTTAAACTGACTTTAACTAACTACTAACTATTTTATAATAAACTACATAATATGTCTCAAAACTAAACACAATAAATATTTTTTTTGATCATAAATAGTTAGTAGTAGTTAACACTAGAAAAAATGTTTCATAAACTGGAAAACATCGCAATTTGAAACTTTTTTGTTTTTTAAAACTTAACTTTAATATCTATAAATTTAAATTTTTTTGACAAATTTATATTTATGTTCTATAGGTACAACTTTATATTTTACTAACAACTTCTAAATAAAAACCAAATATTTTCTGATATCTATCTTACTTAAATTATTTACTATCTATCTATCCTCCATTATTAAAATTTTAGAACTCAAAACGTCAAAACTGAAAAGAAGCGACTCAACTCAAAGTCTTCAACAACCTAATATACATATGTACATGTATGTTAAAAAAATGATAAAAATTTAATAAATAAAGTACCTATAATAAACAGCTGACTCGGCTCACTAACTCACTCATTCATTCGGTCACTCACTCACTCACTCGCTTAGTTAGTCACTTCACTACCTAGTAAAATTCAAAAACATCGCTTTATGTGACTCACTAAACTACCAGGAAAACAGACAAGATAAGATACAAAAAATACTTGAATAAAAATTTCGTAATAGTTTTAGTTTCAGCAAAATGAAAATTTACATTTAAATAAATAAAATCACTCAAATATATCTTTCTCTTTTTAACAAACACATTCTAAAGATTTAAATTTTATTTTTAAAACTTTACTTTTTCTTATCAAACAAAAAAATAGACACATTACACAGCATTTTATACAATTTTTATTTAATATCATAGTGTTTGTAAATTTTGCTCTGACGCTTTTGTTTTTTTTTTTCATTTTTATAAAGAGACTGACGCTGACCTACCTTAAATTTATTCCGTTATATTATAATGTATAAAAAAAAAACTTTTGACATTGAAAATAGCAAAATATAATTAAAAAAAAAAAAAAAATAATACAATATTTAGCTGCCTTGACTTTTATAAGCTCCCATCCTTGCTCTTTCTCGAAACCAGTAGAATTTTCGAATTTTCAAATAGTAAAAGTAAGTTAGTATGAAAGAGAAAGCAAGTTAAATTGTTGGTAGTTTTGTTTTTTTTTGTCGTTTTATACAAAATATTTGTTGGTGGATTTTAAAATTTATTGCATATGTAGGTGTGTATATTTTTTTTTATTATAATATTTATTGGATTCATTGGATTCTTTGGAAGTAAAAAAAAACACCAACAGCAAGATTGCTGTATCTATTAAAAATAAATTGTTTGCAAAAAAAATATATATACCTACCTATGTATGTGTGTATTAAATGGAAACACCCAATGGCTATTTCCACACTATTCATTAGATTCAGATTCTTTTTAATTTTTTAACACTGCTTTATTTCCATACTGGGCTTCAAAAAGTAGATCCTTTTTTATATGTATGTGTATTTGAAAATAAATTTTGAAGAGAGAAGAATATAAAATAAAAAGCGGATACATTTTTTTGTTTGAAGTATGACGTTTGTTTTATTCAATATTCTTTGTATTGAATAAAATTTTTCTTTGTATTTGTAGATTCTCAGGTTCACCGCATAAAATTTTAGTTTTAAAAAAGAAGACAGAAATTTCAAAACCACAAAACCACAAAATCAGTTTATACTAAAGAGGGACGAAACGTAATGAAAAAACTAGATTCAAAAAGGATGAAGATGAATAGTGTGGAAATACGGAATGAAATATTTTTATATTAAGTTTTTGGATGATAAAAGCTTAATTTGGTAGAATTCGTTTTGTAAAAATTTTGTTTTTTAATTGGGTATAGGGATTTTTTAAAGTTTTAATCTATGGTTCTATAATAAGAGTAAAAATTGTTAAAAAAATTAATTTCGATATTTATTTATTATCAATTTAGTATAAATTTAGTTTAAATTATGGGCCTTACCTAATCAAAAGCGTCCCGAAATCGATACGCGCGTACCATTTTTAATTTGTCAACAAATCTATTTTGAATATTGATTTCATATAAAAAATACCGTTTTTAATTTTGGTTATTTTTAATTTTTTTTTTCTTAAAATTTTGTAAAATGGATTTCGATGATATTGAAGTTTTAGAAGTTTTAGATTTAAAAACGTTTTATTTACTAAATATCAACAAAACGTCACCATAACAACATAACAAAAAACAATAACAAAATTGTAATTTTCGCTTTGTCAATTTTTAAATTTTAAAATTTAAGTATTTCGGGAGCTCCCATATAATTATATGTATTTAAAATTATTTTGACAGAAAATATACGCCGTACGTCGTCATTTAGGTAAGGCCCTACATTTAAATTATTTATATTACATTTCGTACTTATTTGATTACATACTTATATATTCAGCTATTCTAGTAGATTTTAAACTACAAAATGATATGTAGGTAGGTATGTTCGGATGCCAATTTTGACATACGACATATGTAATTTATATAAATTTATATTATTTAAATAGGATTCTTAAAAACTAATATTTAATTTCTATAAACTAGAGATTTGATCATTTTTTTTTATTTTGTAAATCTGTCCGATTTGCTCAGTGGTTAAGTGGCGGCTTTTCATTCGAAAAATCTCGTGTTCAAATCCTGATCAGATCATACATATGTATATAATTTTTAATTTATATCGTAATAGTTTATATCATAATATAAAATAAATCAAAGCCGATAGCCCTTGGCTAGTGCTGTTAAATGAATATTGTACACAATTTAAATTGTGTTCAATAATTAAATAATAATTTGCAATTTACATTAATTCCATTTGAACCATACTCCCCTCATTTACAATCATTTGCAAAGTACTAGAGTGGCCATATGTAAAAAAAAAATAAGATTAAAATTAAAAGCATCATAATAAGATACAAAAATAAATCGATTTTTATTTTTACATTTTCTTTATTTCCAGAATACATTTTTTTTTATATCGCATCACATTGCATTGAATTTTAAAAAAAAATCTCGTAGATAATTGGTTTTGCTGTAAGCTGTTGCTCTGCTTAAAGCAGTGTTGCGGAGTTTTATAAAAACTCTTCTTATCCTATTCGATAGAAATAAAATTTACAATTTTTTTTTTTGTTTCTTGTTTATAATAAAAACCACATATTACATATGGCCATATCTTTTCCATGCATGCCTTGCATTTATTTGAACAGTGAAAAGAAAAATACAAAACATAAAATATAAAATATGTATGTATACATTACATTTGCTTTTTAAATTGTGACTCTTCTTAGCTGTCACATTTTGGTTCGCTAGTTACTTTTTTACAGTTTGCAGTTTACTTACTTACTTACTTGGTTGCCGTTTGGTTTGGTTGGCTGGCTTATGGATGAGAGTTCGCTTATTTTTCGGGAAAAATTTGTTTATCATCATTTGCTCTAAAAGTATTAAAAATTAGCAAATAGAAAAAATAAACAATCAGTTTTTAGTTTAAAAATAAAATTTTATATTTTGTTTGGTCGGAATCAGTGAGACAGGCAGGCTATTTCGGTTCCACTTTCATTTTCTTGTTCGTACCTTTGGCTAGCCGTTAACTAGGCAATCATAAATGTAAAAAAGTATTATAAAAAAAAATACATATATTTTTTTATTATTAAACTTTTATTTTTTTCTCTCTCTCTCTTTTCTTTTGTCCTCTTTCAATTTTTTTTTTCTTTTATAATCATTTTTATTAAAAAAACTCACTTAGTAGAAAATGAATACAGACATACTACGTATATTATATACACATAACTAAAAAAATATAGTGATTATACATATATGTATGTATGTATTTTATATAAGGGAAATGAGAAATAAAGAAATATTTATATGTATATATAATATATATTTATTCTTAAAAACTTTTTATAATTATATTATTTATTATACAAAAAAAAAAAAGAGAAAAAAATAATATAAAAATATTGTCTGTCTCATTTTTATATTAAATATAAAAAAAAAATACATATATACTGTATTATTTGTTGAAAAGATATTGGTTGGATTGAATTTTTCAACACTTATGTTACTTTTTCATTCATATGTTCTTTATAAAAGTCTGTTCATTATAAAATGAATGTTGAAAATTTTTTACTTTACTTTAAACATTTTTTTTTGTTGTTGTTTTTGGGTAGTGCCACACCGCAACACAATACAATGTATTAAATGTAATTTAAAAATTCTGATCTTTGTTTGTTTTTTTTATTTTTGTCTCTTTTCAATAAATTGGAAATGAAATTAAAAAAAAACTGTTCTCGTACTCAGGCACACTGTAATGTTAAAATGTTGGTTTAAAAAAATTGTACAAAATAAATATTGTTGATTATTTTAATATTTTCTTTTAATAAATTTTTTGATATTATGTAAAATGTCACTGGCACATTATAATAAATCGAAATTGTTTTTATTTTTTAATATTGTTGGAACATAGTTGGAACCAAGTTGGAACTTTGGAAGTACTTTTATTTTTAAGATACTAGGTACATTGTAAAAACCCAAAAAAAAAAAGACAATTTTTAATTTCAGGCCTATGTTGCTTTTTTTCTTCTGTTAAAAAAATATCATTTATTCTCTAAGTGTTGTTGTTGTTTTCCAATTTCTATAAAATGACATGGCAATGTCCTTGGTTGGAAAACAGACATTGATATTAGGTGCCCAGATTTTTTAGAAACAAAATACATATATAAATTTTTTTTTAAAATTATTTCTCTGTTTTTTCCATTTTATTTATTTTATAGTTGTTTTCATTCTGTATAAAAAAAAGTTTTTTAATTTTATGTATGTATAGTTTTAGATTTTATAAAAATGTAATATGTATGAAAGAGAAAAATATATATGAGTATTACTAACATAACACGAGAATGAAATGTGTTTATGTAAATGTATTAAATCATATGTATATACTTTTAAACTTTTAATGTTTATTTATGGCATTTTTTTAAAATAAAATTACATGTATTGTGATTCAACTCTAACTGATTAAATTATAGTATGTACCATTGTACACCTTTAAGTTTTTTTCAATTATAAAATAAGTATATGTATATAAACAAACACTAACGTTTGATATTAAACATTTACAGGAATATATGTAGTGTATTTTAAAAGTACAACTGTAATGAATTTATTTAATATTTTTTATATTTACATTCTATAATTTGCTGTTAGCCTGGTTAGTAACATACACTTTGAAGAAGACGACTATTTTGAAATTCGTTCGAGAGTGAGCTAGAAAACTGAACGAACTAGATAAACGACGACACTATTTTTCTTTTTTAACAGCCAAAAAGTTATTTGGAGGAAAATTAAATAGAAAAGAACGAGATGATGAGAGTTGTATTTTATTCAATAAGTTGATTTGAGGAGATGTGCTGTGCTTGTAAAGTTGTGTCAAAAGAACTGTTGGTTATCTGTCTCTTTTAAGACAAAATGTTGTTGGTTGTGCAACTTGTATTTGGCGGTTGTTTTTTTTGGTATATAAATAGTTCTATTCTTTTTACTCCAATGCATGTTAAAATTTAAAATTTAAACAAACCTGTAGAAAATGCATGAAACTGTGTTGGAAGTTTGTAAAGTTAGCAAACCAATTTACTTGGTATAATAAATAAATATGTAAGTAAGTAGATAGATACATAGATACCTAGATTTATCTATTCTATAAGTTGAAGTATTAAAAAAAAAAAAACTGTTAATTTGTCTTATACAAACATTTTACATAAACTTTAAAATAAATTACAAAAACTGTTTAAATTTAAATGGACATTGGAATTTTATTTTGAACATTGTTTGAAAAATGGCTAGAAATTACAATTACAGTATGTACTTGTTATTACTCGATACTTGCAACAGTCCTATAAAATTTAAGAAACCCTGTAGGGGAACAGTTTAAATAAAAAACCAAAAAAAATTTTTTTAAAACTTTGTTGGAGAAAGAAACTGTTAGTAAGACTTTTTAATTCTCATAACATAACCTATATACCTATATGATGAACAAGTAGAGTTTAAATTTAATACACAAATGTGTTATTAATTTAAGATCTTTTTCTTATTATAATACGGTATTCAGCTTTTTTTCCCATAGTTTCAGCTGTATGTAAAATTTAAGGTGAATTGTATTATGTTTTATCTTTTGTTATATTTTCTTAACATTTTATTTTGTTTCTATAATAGTCTTACATCCTATTCAATTTCATGTTTTTACACTATTTGTGTTTATTTTTCAACTTTTGTATATTTAATTTTCAACATTTGTTGTATAATTTATTTATTTTTCAACAATACATACAAAATTATGTTTATTTTTAAGGTGGTTGGTACGTCCTATATTGGGTATGAATGAATGAATTTAGAGCAATAGAACGGATCCAATGTATTGTTTGCATGTATAATTTACAAATTAAATTACAGAATTTAAGAATTTTTTTTGTTTTTTTTTTTTTTGTACATTAGAACAACACTAACAGCTGATTTGTATTTCCAACTAACTGACTTCTTTTATCGATTTGAATGAAAAAATTAATTACAGATTTCTTACTACAGTACTTTAGTTTTTGTTTAATTTTAGTTTCCTGATTCAATTTTCAAGTATAACAGAGAGTTTCTTTTTCTTTGTAAGAGTATTAGTGTTTTGCTGATGATGTTTACACAAATTGCTTGGAGGTTTTAATATCAGATTTTTATACTTCATCACCAGCTATACTTTATAATTTTTTTAAGATTTGTTTGTATGTTTGTATGGGTTTAAATGGTATAGATAGAATGATGAAAGAATATAGATAAAAAGTGAAAAATTTATAAATAATGTAGGTTTGTTATAAAAAGGGAGTATCATGTTTCACCCTTACAAAAAATTATACATATTTTTATGTTTTTTTTTTTTGAGAAATTTTGTATTTTTTGTGAAGAAAATATATAAAAGGTATTTATTAGGAAATGGTATACGTGGGACAGTTTTAGACAGTTTGAATTAACTTTCATGTGTATTATTTTAAGATAGATTTATGTTTTTGTAGAAAGATTTTAGAAAATTATTTAGTTTGAATATTTAATTATTGAGCACTTGAGTGAAATGTACCTATATGAAAGAAATAAAAAATGAGTAGTTTCATTTTAATTTGGAGTACTCAATCGAGTACTAGCACTGAAGAAGTCTGCATGTCGTAAACGAAATACTGGAATTTGTAAAAATAAATAATTTTAGTGAAATTAAACTATAGGTATACCTACCTACTCGTTTTTTATTTAGTTTAATTAAATAATAATTTTAGTTTTGAGTACTTTAAATACTTGAGTTAAAAAATGGATTAAAATACATGTTAAATAGGGTTTCACAAATAATACATGCAAACAAAGTAAATAACTTTATGTACCTACCTACTACTTATAAATTATAAATAAAAAATAAAAAAAAGACATTCTTCACTCCATTAGTCCATTATCACATTGCATGTGATATCATTGGAGACTGTACAGAAATTAATAAATAATATTATCTAAATCGAACTTTTAAGTTATCAAATTAAACTTAATTCCGAATTTGTTAACAAATCTCCCTCTAAGTCTTCTATATCTAATCTTTTTAAATTTTTTTTTTATTTTAAATTTTCAACATGGGAGAGGTCCCTATATAAAAGCATTCACATGAATCTAGAGTCGTAGGAGCATATTATTTAAATATTATATTAGTCATAAACGTTAAGAGGTATCACGTTAGATAAAAGTATCTTAATAATTGACATTATAGAATTCATATAAATATAAAAAGTTTTATGTCCGGGAATCAAAAGTCTTCCGAAACTTATAACTAGAAAAGTAGTCCTAAAATCCCCAGGAGATTATATGTCCGATAGGTGTGTTCAAACTTCTCCGGGAAGGGGACCTTTGACTTAATCAACTTTTAAATTTAAAAACTAAAATTATTCATAAATACATAAACGCTTTGGAGAAAAGGCCAAACTTGATTTCGTGTCCAACTTTTCAACATGCTTCCTAATATAAAATATCGCAAAGTCAAAATGTTGAAGTTCATAACAGACTTTTAAAATTTTTTTCAATATAGGTAAAAATAAATTCAAATTTGTTTGCTTTTCAGTTTAATTTTTCTTATATTTTTTCAAAATGTTGTTGAAAATTTAGTCACATGTTTCAAAATATAATGGGGAACTATGTCTCATTTTTAGGGGACTTTTGAATCTAAGACTTTTGTCATATTGTGCTTTAGGCTTTATAAATTTATGCAAAACATAAAAGAAAATTTATTATTAAGGTATATTCTTATCTAAATTAAAGATTGAAGCTGTTAGAATTTAAGAACCCAAATGTTTATCTTCATTTTTAACATAAATAAAACATTTCTTCTGCATCAAAGGTTTTGTATAATGTAATAACCACACCACAGGAAACTTTCTAAATACTTGAATAATTAAAACTATACGTTTAAAAAAATATGAAACTAAACTTTTTTAAAAATAGGGGAGTTTGTTCTCAAATTATATATACAAGAGATTTTGTTAATTTTTTTTTTTTGCCTTTGATTTGGCACTTCCTTAAAATTGCGTGTATATTTTTTAATTCTTACAGATTATCTTGTACATTTCTTACAAGTTACAATTAACACAGTAACAATTTATGTAAAAACTTTTTTATATACTTAAGTACGTAGATTTTTAAAAAATTAATAAGGAAATATAAAACAAAAACTTTTTTAAACCTACAGAAAAAATAAAACCAATTATTTAATCTACAATAATTATATATGTATGCATATTCAAACAATTGATGAGTTTTCGCACTCAAAATATTTGTACCTTGAAAATTAATACAAAGTTGAACCCCTATACATATTTTCATTTGAACAAGTGTAAAGAAAAAACAAAAACAATATGTATTAATGACTATTTACACCCTTTATTATTTAAATTTATATACATTTCTATATACATATATAAAAATGTATATAAATAATAATATGTAATAATGTAAAATACATAGGTATTTACAAAATCTTATTAAAGTATAACAACAAACTTTAAATAACATATTTGTGTAATAATAGGAACAAAACCATAACTTTCCACCCCTTTAGGTTTACATTTTTGTAACATTTTTGTAACACTTTTACCCCGCTTTTACTTTTTTAAACTAAGTAGTACATTTCCATTGAAAATACATGGACACAATTAATTGGTATATTTGGTTGGCTAGTCAATTGGTTGGTTGAATTATTTAAAATTTGTTAAATTTAAATCAGTTTTACTCCTTCATTATAATAATTATATACTTGTACATACATATAAATGGAAATTTTATAATTAAAACTTAAAGGATTCGTTTATTATATACTTATATATCCTTATCCTTATATAACATACAAAGTAGTCTTAAAGACTGAAGTAGTCTTAAAGTAGTCTTTATTCAACTTATCCTAGCTAGTAATACATTAAAGATATATGTAAGTATGTATGTATTTATAACAATTATTTATTTAAATATCTTGATACCACCAAAGTCCCCCATTTATTTTCAAACAAACTATGTTATTTGAAACAAAGTATTTGGTATGACCAACTCTTAAACTATGCAAACATTTTTCATTGTAATTTAAAAGTTTTAAAAGGGAAGTTATCATGTCAATAGGGCAAAACATATATTTTAAATAATTTTTTTTTTATTTTTGTTCTTTTTTTTTTTGGGTGGTTGTTTTTTTTTACTAAAGTTGTAAGCATTGTAATGCAAAATAAATTTCTAAAATTTTTAATTGAATAATAATGGGGTGGTTAAAAAATTATTTTGTAGGCATAACATAATAAACTTGGATTAATAATTTTTTTTTTGTCAATAAAGGTGTTAAAGAAGGTCGTTTTATTGCTTTTATTTAGATAAACTTCTCTTCTTTTTTGTGTAATTTGATATTTTGTTGATTTTGAAAAGTTCAAAATTTACTATACATGATAGTGTTGTGTGTTGTGCTTTTTTTGCAAATCATTAGTGTAACCATTAAACCAAAAGTTAAAAATTTTGTCTGTCAGTATCCACCACGCCCTAGATACGCCTCAAAATGATCAATTTTACCAGGGTAGCATAAAATTTAAGTTTTACTGATTATTTTAGGATTTTAAGAAAATACAAAAAAAAAAAAAAATCTTTTTATCATATTGTATATTATATGACAATGGTGTTGTCGTTGGTGGTGTTGGTGGTGGTGGTGGTAGTTTTATTTAGTAGGTTGGTTTGGTTTTTTGTTTGTTGATTGTTCTGATAATATATAAAAAGAAAATCAAAGTTATTTCCTGTCTAAGATATACATATTTTGTTTTATTTTTTCTTATTATTATTAAATTTTTTGTTGCTTTGAGTGTAAATTTGTACAAATCAAAGAATGGTAAAGAATCAGATATATACATACTTACCTATATTTATTTTATAATAGTAGGTAAGGTATGAATATAACGATTTTATTTTTTTATATTGTTTTTTACTTTTTTTACCACCTTCAAATATTTTAAAGTACCTACATATCTTACTATAATTGTAGTGTTTGGAGTTTTTTACCACTTAACGTTCATTGTACATGAAGTTAAAATAATATTGATGACATTAAAAACTAAGAAAGAAAAAGGGGTGCCTTTAATATGATTGTTAGAAGGTATCGTGTATTTTGTTTTGTATATCTATTGTTTTTGATATTTTATAAAGTACGTTCGTACAAATGTATGTCTGTTTGATTATATTATATGAAATTTATTACAGGAGTTAAAAAGGAATTGTTCAAATACAAAAAGAAAAATTATTATACCTAAATGAATTAAATTTTACAATAGAAGGTCTTGCCTGGTGTTGTTTGCATTGTTAAGAATAAAAAGAAGAATTGGTGCAGGGTCAGAACTCCCAGTGTTATAAGTCCATTTACAAGTGTTATAAAAAAAGTCCCTTTACAAGTATTATAAACTGCCTAAAGGAACTTATGACAGATTAAGTGAGTTCCTTAATTGAGTTATGATCCACTAAGTGAGTTATAACTCCCTTTATTAAATTTTTAGTTATAAAACCATATAACTTAAATTGTGTGATTGATCGTAATATATTAAAGTCAAAATTTTAAAATAAACTCTAAAAGTCTTTTTCTGATCTTTATAATTTAAAGTATGATAATATAAAAATATATATAAGCAAAATATTAGATGTACAATATGTATTTATATATTTATCTGGTGCAAGATACTATATTAGGAAGCATATTTAGGTTTTTTTGAAAATCAAAGTTGACCCTTTTTCCAGAGTATTTATGAGTTCATGTATGTGAAACTTTGGTTACAAAATCAGGATTACTCTTTTTTGCTACTAAATCGCTAAGGGACATATGATCCTGGGAGTTCTGACCCTGTACCGAAGAATTAGAGGATTTAAGTTTTATTTATTGATATCTACGGGTTATTAATTCTTGTTTTATAAGATTTCTCTAGGCATAAAAGAGATTAAAATTAAATTCAAAAAGCCTCAGACAAAACTTAGTTTAATTGTTGACGATTAATGATGAACAAGCTTTCTTTCGTATTATACATAAGGAATGAGCCTTAAATAATACGAATTAAGAATTAATAGACTAGTAACAGTTAAGAGGAAAATTTTCGGGGGATAATTTAAAGAATATTTAGTGTTCTTGGAAATTATTTCAAAATGCAATAAAAAATCCATAACTAGAATCTTTTATTGTTTACTGAATAAATAGATAGGTAAGTACATACTAAATACTTTTCTGATTTCTATAACTTATATAGGTACATAGGTAGGTATCTAATAAATATACATATAGGTATATGTTAACTTATTAAAAATAGAGAAAGTTTTTCAAACTGGAATCATTTGAAATATATTATGCTAAATTAGTAAAATTTATATTTATTATTTTTGCCATGGTAGAACTTTATCCAAATAATCTGATGGGGTGAAAAGTCCTTTTTTTCTGAGTGTGAGAAATCGAGATTGCTTCTTGAACACTAAATAAATAGATATTAGTGTTATTTTTGAATAGTATAAATTAGTTTGTATAGTGTGTAATACCTAAAAATTGATTTTATTGATTTTTATTCAAAATTTTATTTTAATTTAAAAAAGGAAATTTAGGACTTTGCATAACCCAATTTCTATTAGACATTTTATACCAAAAGTTGTAATAACAGGTATAGGTATTATATTTAAATATTATAAAAAGAAATTAGTAATGAGTTTGTATAGAGTAAAATTTTCTTAACTTTTAAAAAGTCAAAAAATTGTGAAGGAACACTAACATGTAACCAAAGAAAGAGAGTTATTATAATTTTCAGTGTAACAGTTACATATATATTTAATATTAAATTTTAATAAGTAATGAAACAACAATAAGTCGATACAACTAGCTTAGTTATACCTTACATCTGACAAATTCAATTGATAGTTACACGAACTATCCCTTCAACTCATCTCAAATTTCAAAAAGATTATGCAAACAGGACAATTATACTTTAGTAAAACAAACTTTGTTAAATTGTCCTCTATCTCATTACCTTTAAAAATATGGAACTGATTACACTTTAGTTAGTTTTTTTTACAAGGTTCTTATATCTTTATAATAAAAACAATTCATTTGTCCTCTATTCTTAATTATTTTTAAAATATAAACATAGTTATTAAATAATTCCTGCATAAATTATGATTTTAAATCAAACCCAATTAATCATTTAAAACATTTATTTACTACCCATAACGATTTGGGATCACAATTTTTTGATAAAATTCCAAAATCCCTAATTTGCACCTTAATATGTTAAGTGAGATAAATTTTTTTTTAAATTTATATGTTCATAATATGTATATGTATGTATTTAGGTAGATAGTATAACATATATTTATAAGTAGACAAATGTACATATTACCTACTTGTATATATATAAAGTGCTTTAAAATCAGAAATTATCAAAATGTTTATTACAACAAAATGATAGGTTGTATATAAATACGTGAAATAATTTTTTGTTTGTGATTTTGTTTTATTTTATATAAGCACAACCTACAACACATTAAGGATATTAAGGTGTAACCCTACTTTAAAATAATAATATAGAATAATAATATATACTTATGTACCTACGTATCTATAAAATATTATGTAACAGAAACCTTGGTAATCAAATACTAATGTTTATAATTAGAGACACATAATCTATAACAATTATAAGTATTTATATACCTATTTATATACAAATACATATTATTAAGATATTTATATAAATATTACTTATCTATAGGTAGGCTAATTTCTTTTATATATAGATACATACGTTTCTGCCTATCTACTGTTATTTACATAAAAAATGTGTAACAATTTTATTTAATTAAAAAGCCTGTCAACAACAGAAATATAAAATTAAAAAAAGAATGATTGTAAATTATCTATATCTATAAAATTGCTATGCTAGTATACATATGCATACATATATGTAACTGGACATCATTATATACCGTTGTCAAATAAAATATATTTTGGATAAATAATTATCCAATGATAAAACAAATACATTAAAAGGGGAAAATTTATTCATGCCTATAAGATTCCTCCTATAGATTTTTAGTAAGAAGTTTCATTCTAGTAGGTTAGGTATAAAAAAATATCTAAGTCCATATAGGTATTAAATTATTATAGATACATATGTATGTATGTACATTTGTAAACATACAATATAAAAAAAGTGAAAATTTTGACAATATAGATTTCCTTCTCTATTTGAAATGAAAAATCCCACTTTGAACTTTTTTTTTTATCTAGTTTGTAATGTATGTATGGATATAAATAGAGTAAATATTATATTTACTCTGTACTATATCTATATTATATATGTAGGTATGTACTTATAATAAAACTTTAAATTAAAAAAAAACCAAATAAATAAATTTAAAAAAAAAGATAGATAGGTACAACCAATATATGTATATTTTCTTTCATTCCAATCCAACACAACTGACAACATAGTACATACTTACATACATACTATAGATAATATTATATAGATGATAAACAAAATTTGGAAGTACCGTATAGTAAACAAATCCAAAAAAAAAACATTATTTGCATCATCAAAAATCAGAATACCTACCATTGAAAAAAATAACATCCACCAAATAATACAAATAATAATGATAGTTACATTATGTATGTATAACATTTTTTGTTACTGTTAATTCTTTCAACTAGGTACCTATTATAAAATAAATATAAACAGACACTCAATAAAATATCTCAATCCAATCCAATCCTATTCAATTCCAATAATAACATTTTACATTCATTCATTATATTCAATACCGAGAAAAAATCCAATCCAATTTTCGAAAATATAAAATCCAATCCGAAAGACCATTTTTTTTTAATAAAAGAAAAACAAATTACAAAAACAAATCTTTAATGTTTCATTCTGATGTGCTCTACATACACTCTATCTACAATGTACACTACACACTATGATAACAAAATATACACCATTCTTTAAAAAAAAAAAAAAAACAAAATTGAATAAAAAAAACAATAACAAAAAAAAACAATATTTTTATACTGAAAACCAGTAGAAATTCTTTATTAAAATTTCTTTATAAAATTTTCTAACTAAAATTTCTGTTCACCTAATATCTAACAAATAACTGAAATGACGACTGGTGCATTGCACTGTTATGTTACTTAATAACAGCCGACCAAACAGAAAACAGCACCAATCTAGGCACAGAGAGTACAAAAAATAAAACAAATTTTTTTTTTTTTATTATTATTATATCTTTTTTGTTTTTTTTTTTTTTATTCTTGTTTTTATTTAATTCACTTCCACTTATCGCCATAATACCCATATATGTGTGTTTGTATGAATGTTTCTGGCAAATAACAAACAAAACAACAACAACAACAACAACAATGTTATAAAATAAAAGGAATTTTAATTTTTAGATTTTATTATATTGTTGATATTATTATTTGTGGACTGTGTGTGGTGCCGTGCCGTGGTCTTTTTTATTAATACATTTTATAATTATGTATGTACATACATAGATATGTGCATATATTATATTATGCTTTTAATTTAAATAGCAGCAAAGTTCTCTGAACTAATAAAGAAAACAAAAACAAAATTTTAAAAACGAATAAAATGATTAGTTGGGATTGGGACTTAAGAAATAAAAGAAGATGGTTATTTGTAAATTTGTTTATTGCTTTTATTAATGTTAAAAAAAAAAAACAAAGAAATGATTCATGATTTTATAATGTGTACAAGTGGTGTACATTCATACATACATATGTTTGTAGGTTTCTGGTCTATTTTTTTACATATACATAAATTAACATACTTGAATAAATTAAAGAAAAAACAACAGATATAGGTAGTAAGTTTTTAAGAAATTGAGAGAGATACCATATCATTTTATATAAATAACTTCTTTAAATGGCAGGGTAATTAATATATACATACATACATCCATACATACATATTTTGGTTTTTAACACTTCAAAATTAAGAGGGAAGTTCTAATACATTATATATATTTTGTAAATATATATAATGTATTATCTATAGCTGATTAATATAAAATCTACATGTTTGCCGAAGCTTTGGCTAATTGTGTGAATGAATGTAATTGTTGTATTGTACAATTATTGTATTTTTTTTAATTATGTATTTATTATTGATTGAATTATTTAATAAACTACGATAATTCAATTGTATTAATTCCTTTGAATTTAACATAGTTTTCAATTAAAATTTATTTATCAAGGTTTTTCTTTCATTTTTCCGCTTAAATGATTAAATGCTCATCGCATATTTACATACAGTAGTGTACAAAAGTTTAGTAACATTTAACATTTTTTCGGATTATCATACGATTTTTTTCATTTAAATTCGTAAATTGTTAAATTTTTTTTTTCAAATAAGAAAATTCTTTTTAAATATAAAATTGTTTTTTGTTGTTTCAGAAAGCAAGGGGGGGGGAAAGCAAGTCTCCCTTACACCTAGGCTTTGCGCGGCCCGTTGTGCACCCCTCATTTTATACTTTCTATTTATTTGTAACTACTATATTATTTATTTTGTTTATATTATATATTTGTATATTTATATTATATTTGGTCACCATGGGGATTCGTAAAGAAAAATTATTTTTCAATAATTTTTTTTTTTTAATTAAATATTGTATGACCTGACCGGGAATCGAACCCGGACCCCCTCGGTTAATAAGCCAAATGCCTACCCACTGCACCACCGAGGCCCCAAATATAAAATTAATAATTAATTTTTAAAAGGTAGTAGGTACCTAGGTATTTGTACAAAAATAAAAATATTTTGGGCAATTTGGAATTTAGAAAATTCAGATTTTGGGTTGAAAAAGTTATAAATATTTATAATAAAACTAATCTAAGGTTTTTTGCTTATTTGTATTGTATTTTTATTATTATTCCAAAGTATTTTAAAGTAGATACTGTTCTTATTATAACATAATATATAGGATACATACTTATTCCTATTATAATATGTTAATTCGGTTTTATACCTATACCAAAAAAATTAATGTTCGTTGCATCCATTATTTTTCAACTTAGTGTACCTATATATTTTGTTATGTATAAGCATTTAATAAAATAGTTGTTAAATACAAAAAGATATATATGTATATATATGTATCTACTCGTACATTTTAGCACTTTTGAAGAGGATAGTACGAGTGTACCGTTGTGTACAGAATTTTATGGAAAACTGTATAAATATAGACATTATAAATGGTTGGTAAAATGGCAACACCCACAACTTAAATAAATGTTCTTTTTCTGGTTTTTCTTTATATTTTTTTTTGTTTATTGTGATTATGACATTTTACACTTTATTTGACTTTCTATTTTAGTTTTTTGTTAGTCAAACAATTAAAAAAAATTTTTTTGTTTATTTCTGAGTAACCACCCAATTAAAAATTTATTGACTTTTTAATTCAATTTAGTACGGACTACGGATGTATACAAAAAAAGAAATTACAAAAAGAACAAATAAATTTATTATTTTTAAACTTTATAAAATTATTGTAGCTATCATTTATGGATTTCTGTACAAATAAAAAATGGAATTTCTGGAATTTTAGCTCTTGATTTTGTTAGAATTTATTTATTTATTTGTTTTCGATTTCTCGATTGTGTTGTTTCCATTCACAAGTTCACAACTATTTTTTCGTATTGAAAGAAATTTTAAACAAGTTACTTTTGAAGAAGCTACGAAATCTAAAAAATTGAAATCTACAAATACGAAAAAAAGTTCGATAAGAAAAAGTGTTTCACTGCAACTTTTGAGCATAAAAATTAAATTAATATAACAAAAATATACGATAAATGTACAAAAGAAAGGTGAACGAAAATTCGTAACTAAAACTTAATTAAAAATTAAAGCAGGATAAAAAAATGATATAAATCGATTTCTTTCCTTAATAATAAAATCTACTAGTGATTATGAACTAAATTAATTATTTAAGTTATTGTTATATTATTTACATTGATTTTATTATGAACATATATATTATATAACTTCATATTCATATTTATATACTATATTTCCAATTGTGTTATGTGAATACTCACTTCTTTTGGTCTTATTCTTCTTGAATTCAATATTCTTAACTCCTACACATTATTATAACATGTATTTGATTAAAATATAGAAAAGACTAAATAATTAAGCAAAAGGAATACATGGTACAAAAAATATTCATATTACCGTTTACGAAAAATAAAGAATTAACCATCATCATCAAGTACTAAAACTTATATGGTATAATATAATTGAAACACAAGTGAAAAGAGCCCATAAAAGTATGAAAATATTGAATTGAAATTTCATTAACAAAATAGAAATATGTATATTAGAATTAAAAGAACAAAATCTATCTGAAGACTATGATTAAAATAAAACATAAATTGTGCTATATATTATACTAAACAGTAATCATACATCATGTATAAACTACAAAAGTATGAACAATGAAGTGTTGTATTAATAAAAATATAAAAAAAAAGCTAAGTAATATATGTTAAAACTGAACAAATAAACGAGTAAGAAAAAAACAAATATAGAATACTTAAATAATAAATGTGTATACAAAAAATATACAATGGGAAAAGAAAAATAATATAATATGAATCTATGGTAAAACAACATAGGTACCCACATGTTCGGAAATAAGGACATTCAAAGATAATAAAAATATGAATGAATGAGAGAGATAATAATTATTATATGCAAATTATTATCAAATTGTAACAGGATATCATCGATATAACCAGAAAATTTTCTTATTTTGTGTACACACTTTATATTTCGCTCCATAATATCATTCTTTCGAAGAACACCAGTATACAAAAACACAAAAAAAAAATTCAACCAACAAGAAAACAACAGAAAACAGCCAACAAAACACAAAAAAATTAATGGATAAATTTTATCTACCCTGAATTTTATACCCAAAAAAAGTATATTATTATATATGTATGTAGATGTATATATCTATAAAGCTATACAAAATAGTAGGAAAGGAACATTAATATAAATATTCTTTTAGATTTCATTGTAGGCTGTAGCAGCACATCCCACTTACTTGTTTCTGATATATTCGGTTATATTAATATATGTACATATCTATAAATATATTTCTACAAAGAATCTTTAATGGGAATCTGCGTACTTAAAAGACAAAAATAAAACAATTAGTTCTTCTGAATGTTATTTTTGCATTAGTGTCTATGTACAAAAAACAAAAACTTTTACTCTTCTTTTATATACAATTTGAAAGAAACAAAAGATATTAAAAAAAAATACTGAAGGGCACGAGACATTAGATTAAAAAAAAAAACTGCTTGCAAATTGTTTTAGTGATGAGTCAGGGACAAAATGAAACAAGGACAGATAAAAAGAAAATATAGAACACAAAGAACCACAAAAAAATAAATGAGGGTATCAAAATTATTCAGAATACAAAACGGAAACCAAAAAAGAAAAATGGGATTGTAAATAAAAATTTTATAACAAAACAACAATATCAAAAGGAACAGAAGGGAATAAAAGTCAAATAAAACAGAAGGGAATAAAAAAAAATGCACTACTAGCAGTAGATAATACTACATAATATATGATATGACATATTATAATATATGTAGGTACTTTGGTTTGCTATTTCTTTTAAGTTTTTTTTTAGAAAAACCATTATTGTTTATTGTAATTTTTGCATATTTTCTCTTCAGATTATCAAGAAAATTTTGTTATGTCCTGTTGTAGAATATAGGATAGCGGGAAAAACAATAGAACTTGCAATTTATGGTAATACATAATTATAATAATATCTGATCTGATAATGAAATACCAATTTGACAATTTACATACATATGTAGGTATATACATATATAAAAAAAATGAAAGAGATTACTTTCAAATGTACCTACCTATTTGCATTTAAGCTAGACTGCTGAACTGATAACTGCAACATTTGAAGCTAATGAAACTGTCAACTTCCCAAATGGTTTTTGAGAAGAGGGCAATATTTTTAGAAATACGTAGTTATTCTTTGGAAGCTTTTAAGGATCTGTGTAAAGAGTATTGACTAAAACTATGTATGTATGTATATATTTTAATAAGAAAATTAGTTCACAAAAAATAAATTCTAACTAGGTACTTATGTACATACAAAATAATAAAATATTCAGTGTTTGATGTTTTTTAGGCATGCCTTACAGTTCAAATTAGCAAAATTATTCTGAAATATTTTGTAAAAATCGCAATGTATACCTGTCTTGTCTCCTTAAATAATTTTTTTCTTTTTTAAACTAATTCAAAAGTTTAAAAAGTAAAAGTTTTTTGTAAGTTGTGACTAAATTGTATTACATATTTTCATCGACACAATTTTGTTTTATTTTTGTAATCATGTTCATGTGATGTCATGCATACTTTTCGACATAAAACAACAATGTTATCATTGCTATAGTTACTTATAAATATGCCAAAACATTTAATTTTGTAAACAAAACTCGTTAAATTAGTTAATAGGTACAGCAGAAAGCGTAAAATATTAATAAGGCAGACAAGGGACAATACAATTACATACATATTTAAAAAATTATGTTAAAAAATAATTATAAATCTCAAAGTAAATCAAAATCAAGGACACCCACAACAGCAACAACAACAACAACTAGTTCTCCTTCACAATCTACAAGAAATAAAAATAAGATTAAAAGGTCTAAAGAATATATAAATTCTATTTCTTATTCTGATGAAGAATCCATATCAAACGAAAATGATGACTCCAATACCAATTCCGAGCAGGAAAATTCAAAAAATGAGTTAAGCAATAATATAAGGCATGATTCTAACATTGAAGGATTAAGTAGGACTTCTAAAACAAAAATATCTTTGGATACTTTAGTAAAAGAATCTGCCAAGAAAAAACATAAGAAAACAAAAAAACATAAGAAGCTGAATCAATTTTCCCTTTGTAAGATCTTAATCATTTATTTATTTAAATGATAAATTTTAATATTTTTATACCTACATATGTATGTGTTTAATTTTAAGCTGTAACACCAATCAGTACAAGTGTTTTGAAATTTAATAAAAGAATAAGAAGACCTCAAGTTCAAATTTCAATTTATGACGCATCATCCGGAAAAGATTTAAGGAAACAATCAACTGAAAAAGAAGAAAATAATAGTAATCCGAAAATAAAACACGAAAAATGTTATATAACAGAACCTGGGGAAATTACCAGTTCTAAAAGGTTAATTTTTGTTTTTATTGTTATTAATTTTTAAGTTATTTATTATATTATTAGATTTTCTTTTGAATGGAATTCAAAAAACTCAACTATAACTATCGATAAAGAAACGAATTACATGCAAAATTGTAATATAATAATATTTTTAGAATTGATTGATAATTCAAATACAAAATCAATTGATAAATGGTATAATATTGCATGGTGTTATTACAAACCAATCGATTCAGACACATTATATAATTATAAAAATGATATAATACCTTTACAGTTATATTGTTACAAAAAGTCTTCTAAATCTACAGATAGTGTTTATGATGAATGGACAAAACGTAAACGTAAAGAATATCCAGGTGTACTAAATACACAATTTAATTGTGAACAATATGAAGTCCAAAATTCAAAAAATGTTTCACGAAAAAATTCACTTCAAGTCACTTTAAAAGATATAACAAATAAACTTTCAACTGAACAACCACCTTCTTTAACTCTAAACGATGAACACTTAAATAGTAGCTTAGATTTAAAACGTACTTTGAAAATTAATGAAACTACAGGATTTAAATTACCTGAAAAAATCGTATTTAAATCAAATATACTTGATAATACAAATAAAGGGAGTTGTTCAAATGCATTCAATGTACAATATAATTTATTAGCATTTTCATTATTAAATCATAGAAGATCTGTTGATATAATTATTCTTGATCTGTTAGATATGAAATGTCGATATATTTTAAAGGGACATGAAGGTTTTATACATTACATTGAATGGTCTAACAGAAAATTTGATAAAATTGGTGAAATATTATTATCATGCAGTGAAGATCAAACATGTATAATTTGGCAAATATTAGAATCATCGTATGAAATTCTTGTAAATTAAATTTTTATCATTTATATATAAATTTTTACTTTATTTGAATTTTTTTTCTCTTAGTATGTTTTATTTCATCCAACGTTCGTTTATTGTGGTACATATTTAATTGAAGATTTTACAAATCTCGGTGGTATTGTAACAGGAAGTCGTGATAACATTGTTAGAATATGGAAAAATGATAAATCAAATAATTTATTATTGTTTCAAGAATTAAATCAACATAAAGATTATATTATGGGTATCATTTATGTTTTCAAATCAAATAAACTATTTACAGCTGATAAATCTGGTATTGTTATTGAATGGAAATTTAATAACACAAAATGTAAATGGTCATTGCGGTAAGTTCAATTGCAAAATTAAAAATGACAATGTCTATCAACTAATAATTTAATTCTAAATTGGTTTATTATTTATTTTTAGAAAAATTACACCTTACAATTCATATCTAAAACAGTTTGTTTTTCAATCGTCTTTAAATAGAATTTATATTTTATCAGAAGACTTTATATCAACTTATGAAGTTCGTTCAAGTGTTCAACAAATTTGTTTAAATTTTGCTTGTGCTAAAGATTCACCATATAGAATAGCTATATCGAAATGTGGCCAATATATTTTTATTGCATTTAAAATAAAAATTATATGTTGGGATAATAAATCTAAAACAATATCTAAAGAATATTATTTTAATCAAAGCAATATTAATTGGATATCATTTAATTCAGAACATAATATATTAGCAATATCAGTTTTAAGTAATTGTACTGGCGGTTGTTATTTATATTCAACATTAGATTATTTTACAATTGAAAATGTTACAAAAAAATTTATTGAATCTAAAGATCCACAACGTTTTGGAATGTCTATTAATAATTATTACAATTATATATTACAAAAATTAGATGAAATTTTCAATTTAGATAATAAATTCGAAGAAAAAGTTAACGAAGACAAAATAAAAAAAGTTTCTATAGATCTAAAAAATAAAGATAAAATAAAACAAAGAGAAATAAAAGAAAATAATTTGTTTGAAAAAAATTATAGTGATAATGATAATATAAACGATAGAACATTCAATATTGAAAAGGAAAATTCTGATAAAACATTTACACTAACCAAAAAATCTGGTACATATAATGTGGTAACAGTAAAAGAAAATAAATTAATTAAAACCGATCGAAAAACATTTACGTTAGAACAGCCTCAAGATGAAAATTTAGATCCAGATGCAACAGATATTTCAGAAAGTTTAGAAAGTGAATGTGTAGAAGTGAAACAATAACAAACCATAGTATAACGATCATTTAGTTAAAAAATATGGGTTTTAAATTATTATTGAAAACAAATAAATTAATAACGACCTTAAAAGTGCTAAAATAATTAGTATTCAAAAAGCCCGATCAAACTTATTAAAATGTTTGCAGAATGCTTCTAATGTATATATTCTTTCTAATTATATTTTTATTTTAACCGTTGACTACCTTAATTTTTCTTTATTTAGGTATTAATTATTGAGTTAAAAAATTGGTTTTAATTTAAATTTAACTTTGGAAATTAGTTAATTTGAAAAGAAATTAGTTTATTTTATTGTAAACTTCCAATTTTAGATAAAATATTTCCAATTTAAGTCTTCTTAACAGTTTTCATATCCCATATCCTACTTTTAAAATGCATATACATATACACATTTTCCATTTTAAATTAAAATAATAGAAAATTATTTAATTAAATTTTATGTGTCAAATAGTTATATCTAATTTTAAGAATAGTTTTAAACTAATTTGTTTTTAATGTTTTGCTGAAATGAATAAAAATATATTAAATAAAAATACATTGTAACTTTTTTTTCAATTAAAATTCATTTATACATATCTTTTTTCATATTTTTTTTACCAATTCATTTAAATTTTATCACATCGACTTAAAATTTAAATTTTTTTTGCTGTTATTTTGTTCTTTCTTTACATTTTTGCTCTTAAATAGTTTTTTTTTTTTTTATAATTTTTTCTACTGTATTTTCCTTTCTTAAACATTATTAACTTATTTACTTTACATGTATTTTTTTTGTTTTCTTGTGAATTTATTTTTTTTTTCTAAATTAATTTAGATTGTTTTTTTTTTAATTGGTTTTTTTGTTTATATATATTAATTAATATAGTATAAAAAAACAAAATAAAACAAATAAAATTAAATTAAAAACTTATTTTGTTGAATAATTTTATTATATTTAATAAAAAATAATCTAAAAAAAATATATTTATATATTTAGTATTTTATTTTAAAAAATAAAAATTATTTATTTTGTTTTTCTTTAATTTTACGTACATTACTTTTTTTTTATTTCCTAAAATAAATTTATAAAGTTAATTATATAGAAAAACTATTTTAAAATAAGAGATTATAATTTGTTTAAAATAAAAACATTAAAAAACAAAGAAAATAAAAATAATAATTTTAATCACGAAATATATAATATCAAATTTTCTATTGTGGATATTAATTTGATTTATGAAGAAGAAAATTAATTTTTTCTTGATCATTTTTGTCTTGGAAGCACCAATAGCACATTATTTCTTTTTCTTCTCTTTTTTTTCTACTTGATACTTTATTTTACTGCTTAAGAATTGATTAGTTGATTGGAGCTGGAGAAACAATCACTCAGACCACAATATCACGATAAAAACGGTGATATTGTTGGATTGTGAATTTTTGTTTCTGTTTTGAAAATTTCAAAATTTACATTAAATAGAAAACTATTAAGCAATATTTAATAAACGGTTATTCAATGTATGCACTTTATATGACAAAAAATTTTTTGAAATTACAGAACCAACTTTATTTCTATTTGAAATGATAACGTTCACAATACTTTTTCAAAATTTAAAGTTATATATTAATCATATTACAAAATACAAAATTTAAATAACTACTTTTTCATATTTTATTTAAATTTTTTTTAATGAAAGTTTTGTTTAAAATAAAATTAAAGTATGCATTACAATTTGCTTATTTTAATTTTAATAAATAGAATTAATCTTTTACCCAATAAATTAAATGATATTGAATGAAATTAATTTCTAATGAATATTTTACGGTTTTCGTTAAAAGTAAATAAATTGGATTTAAATTAATATTGTCGTCAATCATCTATTATACTCTACAATTCTGACAATATAATTACTTAAACCAAAAAGTTCTAAGACGTGCTTATTGAATTTAGGTTTCGATGTACAAAAAATAACAGCTTCCCTTTTAAAATTAGCGCTTTCAATCATATCAACTTTACTAAATCGGACAAATGAATATTCGAAATGTAACTGAAAAGTATTTTTCATTAATAGACATAAATAATTCCAATTACTCCCAATTCCAAAAATCTTTTTAAACGTTATTAAAAAAAAAAAAGAAGAAAAGTAAATGTTATTCAACTCACAATAGAAGCTAAATAAAAATATAAAAAAAATATCTTTAGATAAAAAAAAAATAAAACAAAAATTATTTTAAATAATTCTTTTAAAATTTTTAGACAATATAATAGTGTTATTAAGTATGTTTTGTTGTTTTTATTCGTTATAAAAATAACTTAAAAAATTAAGTTATTCACTTTTTAAAGATCTTAATATTATTAAAAAAAAAAAAAAAAAAAAATATAAAACAAAATTAAAAAAAAAGTGATAAAATTTTGAAATATTTTTAACTATTTAATTATTTTTGATACATTTTATTTTATTTATTTATAATTAATTGTAAAAAGAACTCAATTATTATAATAATTATGTTTTATTTATTTTTTTTTTAATATAAACTAAGACTAAAAGCTTATTTAAAATTCTACTAAATTGTTTTTGTTTTTGTTCTTATTATGAATAGAAATACTTAAAATTAATTAAAAAAAATTTTAATTTTTTCCTTATACATTATGATTTTTTTTTTTTTTTTTTATTATTTAATAATTTTAAATTTTTATATTATGAATTAATTATTATAAATATACATACATATTATTTATAATAATTAATATAGTAATTATATATTACTATATATATTTATATATATGTTTTATATATTGCATGTATAAATTTTTTTTTTAATATTAATTTTAATTTTTTTCTTTTTGTTTTTCTTATTTAATTTTTAAAAATATTAGCTGAATTTTTTTATTAAATTTTTGTTTTTGTTGCATTTTGTAACTTTCTTCAACTAAGTAGTACAATTTTTATAATTATATGGTTTATATATATATAATATTAGTAAATAAAACTTTATTGCAAAAATTTAAAAAAAAAAAAAAAAAAAAACATTTTAAATTAAAACATAACGATTTTATTTTATATTACAAAGAAAAATTTTCGATTTATAAAATTAAGATAATCTGACAAGCTTAATGTTTTTTCTTTTTATTTTAATTTAAACTAGATTTCTATAATTTATTTTGAATTAATTTTTAATCAATGTTATTTATTTTTCCAATTAATTTTTTTAAATTTCTAATTATTAAAATAATAAAAGTAGTATGGGTTTATTTAACATTATCTCTTTTTTCTAAAATGGGATTTGAAATAGAATGAATTTAAAGATTTTTTTTTTAATTCATACCTGTATAAAAGCGTTTAAAGCATATGTATTGTACAATTAAAATCGTTTTTCTAATTAAAAAGTAAAACAAAGCTTTTTTAAAATTTTGATCCTAATTAAAAAATAATTTATAATTAAAATTATTTTAATTATTGAAGACAGAAATTTTTCTTGTTTCTCATCAGTGTGCCTACACATTTTCAAAGCTTTCGAAAATTATTCTGAAAAGGGGGGAAAATTTAAGATTCTGTAAACCTTTTAAAGTTTATCTGTAGAATATTTCGCGTAAACAACACAAGTTGATTATTTTTATTCTATACTGTAATGTATCTATAAAAATATTATCTATACTGTGAGAAGGAATTTTAAATTAAAATGCAACTCAATACCTATTTAGAAATCTAAATAAATATAAATTCATGCAAAGGATATTTAATATCCAAAATGTCCAAAATGTAAAAAATATAAAAATAAAATTTAGAGTATTTGCCGATAAATCTAAGTGTTAGGTCTAACGCTTTCATCAAATTAAAACAGGTATTAATAAAGAAAAGAATTTATAAATTTAATTTAGTTTTAAAATAATAATAGAAAATATATATATATATATTAATACAAAATTATTATTTCATGTAATATAATTGAGAATAAACTATTGCATTATTTGTATTTTGTATTTCTGTAATTAGTAAGTGTAATTAAACATTTTTTTGTAACTTTTTATTTAAATTTAAAGTCTTGTTTTTTTTTTTTTTTATTTTTTTGAACTTTAAGACTGACTATGTGTTTTTTTTTTTTATTTATTATTTAAATATTCAATGTGATTTCTATATTTTTTTTAATGTATAAAATATATATTTCAATTTTTTTTTTTATTTTTAATTTTATTAACTTTTTAAATTGTTAATATACGAAAAACTTTTAAATTTAATTAATTCATTTTTTTATTTATTAATGTATTTTTTTAATTATTTTTGTGATTTATTTATAAATTTTTTATTTTTTTAATATGATTTATTACAAAAGTTGTCCGTGAAATTTAGCTGTATGTCGTACTAATGCTAAATGACTTTTAAAAACATGACAGCATAGATTACAAACGAAGTTTTGTTGATTTTGTATTCTCATAAGATATCTGTTTTCTTCTAATATTGCCTGCAAGAAATTTTTTTATCGTAATATATAATGTTTTTTTTACGTTTAATTTCTTTGATAATGTGTTTTTATTTTGTTCTTAAATATTATTTATTATTTTATTTTTATTATTAAATAAAATGTGACATAACTACTTTTTTTTGTTTTTAAATACTTTTATTATTTAATTTTTTTACTTTCTTTTTTTGTTTTTTTTTTACAATGTTTAATGAAAAAAAAACTTTTCTACTTATAAAGAAATAAAAATAAAAACAAATTTTAAAATTTAAGTAAATCATAAAAAAAATGTTTTAAATAACATTTCACTTAATTTAAGAAAAATTAAATATTAATTGAAATTGAAATTTTGAAAAAAAAAAAAAAAAGAAATACTTTTATCTTAAACAGAAATTACATAAAATCATTATGGAAGTATTAGTTTATTCTACAAAAATATTTAACTGCAATTGCATTATTGTGTGAAAAACTATTTTCACTAGAACATTTTAATTTTTGTCGATAAATGAATTCAGTTAATCAATGAACAATATTCGTTGTTTTTATTTATTAATAGCTATATAAAAAGCAAAAATTTTTATTTCAAACTAATTTTATAGTTTTAAGTTGGGTTATTACATTAATTTTTTAAAAAAATTGTTCCAGAAATTTTGGTTTTTTGTATTAGCAGCAAATCAACATTAAATGTTTAATTGCGCAAAAGATACATGTGGAGTCATAAATTTGTAGACATGCCGCCTTAAAGTTGTAGATTTATAATTATTTGAAATATATTAATAATAATTTCCAGCAAAAAAAATTATTTAAATCATTTTTATTATCTATAGAAAATCAATTTCTTTTCTGAGAGTATTACAAAATATAAATTAAACTTATTAAAAAAAAACACAATTTATTTTATTAACTTAAATTTTATTTTAAAACATAACTAGCGATAAAAATTATCTTTAAAAATTATTAAGTTTTAGTTTTAAAAGTACAAAAAAAAAATGTTTTTTTGAAAATTATTAAAAAATCACAAAAAATATTAAAAAAAATAAATTAATAGAATATAAGTTAAAATATACTTTCAAAAATATGTTAACTTTTTTCATATGAGATTTATTTTGATGTAAGTAATTATAAAATAAATAATACAAGAATTTATATTTAATATTTTGTTCTATTTCTTTTAAAAAAAAAATAACTAAAAAATATAAAAAAATTAATAATTAAAAATTAATATGTTTTGTTGTTTTATATTGCTTTTGTTTTTTTTTTTTTTTTTTTAACTTTGTATTTTTGTATAATTATTTCTGTTTTTTGGATGGACAGTATTTAAATATGGCATTTATGAAATATTTTCTTTTTTATTTATGTTTTTGTATTGATTATGAACTTAATAAATAGAATAATTTTGTTATAAATGTGAAATTTCCTTCTTTTTGTTAAAATTTGGTTTATCATTTTCATGTATAAATAATTTTGTTGTTTTGTTATTGAATGATGAACCCTGAAGTATGCATTTACATCAATTTGTTCTTTGTTTCTATAAAGTTTTGGGTTTTTCTCTTGTTCTAAATTGTAATTTTCTATTTGAAATTATTATTTGAAACATAAAAAGGTCTTGCATTATATGTTAATAAAACTATGTTGAATTATAACTTAACACGAAATAAAATATCGTTTTTGTATAAAAGAAAAACAAATTGAACTCATTTTCAACCTACATTTGGTATTTTAATTAAATATTGAAAGTATGACTGAAATTATCAAGCTCTTTATTTCTGATTTGTTAAATTTATATATTTAACTTTTAAATATTCCTTCGATAATATTTAAATATATATGCTTCATTTAAAAAATTAATTTTTTTTTGGGTTTCATTTAAGACGAATTTCAAAGAAAATTTTTTTATTAAACTTTTCATTAAATATCATTTTAATAAAGTGTTTGATATTACGTTTACTCTTGAGATCCGTTTATTAAATTATAAATTTAACTTTGTTTGAAATAATATTCGAATAGACATTTACATTTTTGAGATTTTTATTAATAATATTACTTTATTTTCTGGATTTTTGACTAATTTCCTTTTTTGATTTTATCTAAAATTATCTGAAGAATAGTATCGTTCTTGTTTAATATAGATTTGTGCGGTATTCAACATAATTTATTCTATAGTTTAATTCATAATATGAATAAAAGCAATATTATTGCTTGTTTTGTTTTTTTATAATTTTTTTTATTTTTCCTCTTTTTCGATTAAATTAACAATTAAATTTTTTAAATTAACAATAACTTAATTATATTTATATATATTTTTATATATATGCATTTAAAATTAAAAAAAAAAATTTGTTATTGACAAATTATTAAATTATGTTACAATTTTTATTTTCCTTATAAATATTTTAGTTTTTCATGTAGAGATTCTTTTTTGAATAATTCTAAACTATGCTACAATTTTTGAGTCAAAATTTTTTATTTCTTTTTTCCTATATATTATTTAATAATATATAAATTTATATTATATACTTCAGAGTTCTGGTTTTTTTTTTGTTTATTAAATAAAACTTACTAAAATTAAAGCATTTTTTTTATCTAAGTTAAATTAAAAAAAAAAAAATTAATTAAAAGAGAAAAAGAATATAAACCTTAATTAAACATTTTCTTATTGTTTTTTTTTTGTTTTAGATGTTTATGTTCTTTTTTTTTGATTTAGAAGTATTCTTATTTATAATTTGATTCAGTTTGTTTGTTTTTTTTTTTTTTTATTTATTTTTAATTTATATTATTATCTTGTTAATTATCATTAATTTTAAATTTGTATTATAATTGTTAGATTTGTTTTCTCCAAGACTTTGATCAATACAAAACTAAAAATATGGAATTTTTGTACACAATTGTAATACCTGCATAAATCGTCTTTCTGGATGTTTGTAAAATATATGCTCTCTTAATTCATTTTCAGTTGAAAACATTAATCCACAATCATTACATTTTAATTCTTCATTATTGGCATCTACTTGGTGATTATTTGTTGTATTCTCGGTATTTGATGTCTACAAATTTCAAATGGGGGACAATATTAATTAAAAAAATTAATATTCGTTAATTTTTTTTTTTTTTTTTTTGACTTTTTTTTACTGTTTTTGTTTTGTTTTAACTAAAGTAAATCAATTTAAATACGAAAATTAAATAAAAAGAACCAAAATACTATAGAAAAGAAATTAAAAAGAAAAAAGTACAAAAACCAAACAAATATCTATAAAATTTTTATCATTTAGTTATTCTTGTAGTTTTGAAATTGAAAACTTTTTAAAATTAATGCCAGTTAAATTACTTTGTTAAAAAAAAGTTATTTTTAAAACTTATGTTCTATTTGGGAAGCAGTAGGAACTTATTAAAATTTATATAAGTTCAATTTTAAAATAATTTTTACAAAATTTTATTTGATAATTAAATTGCATTTTGAATATTCATATTTAATAGATAACTTTGATTTATTGAGTATTAATTAACAAATTTAGAATTAAGTAATACATGATTTTTTTTATATCTAATTAATTATTGTGATTTTCAAAAAATATTGTTATCTACTTAAAAAAATAAGAAATAATGATGAATAGCTATTAGTCGATGAATTTTTTTTTTGTATTTGAAATCAATCGACTGGCATTTTATAATAAAATTGGAATTATAATGAAGTATGTAATAAAAAATTATTAATGAAATGTCTTTTTAATTTTACCATTTTTAATTTCTGGCAAAAATCATAGGCACTACTAAAAAAAAAAACAATTTCAAAACTGTTATATTTAAAGATTTTAAAATTTTAAGATATTTCATAAAACTAATACTCAAATAACATAAACTTATAAGATCTAAATCGTTGTACAAATCTTCTAAATTACTTCGGTTAATAAGAAAACTAAACTAAAAGATAGAAAATGAAGAAATAATAAGATAGAATTAATAAACTAATTATTTGTAACGAACTTTAATATGGCCCCCCGTTAATTCTCCATTTTGTTGTTGTTGCTGCTGTTGCTGTTGTTGCTGTTGCTGTTGTTGAACCGCTGCAACAAGAGCGGCTTGTTGTTGCTGTTGTTGTAAATGATTGATGTGAAGCGACGCAGCTGTTACATTTGGTAATTTAACATCTTGTTGTATTATTATATTATTTACAGCGTTTGATTGTTGTTCCGAAGGTTTTTTCTTGGGTGGTCGACCACCTAAAAAAAAAAAAGAGAAGGAAAAGCACAAAATAATTAAAAGGTTTTGATATTTTGATATTTTAATATTTTAAAGGAAACATTTTTGCTTAATCCAAATGAAAATTTCAGCTAGGAAGAAACTAATAATAACAAAATTGTAATAAGAATCAATTTTACGTTGCGATTAGGACTCTCTGATTTTTTATAGGAAAAAATAAATTATAATAAAAACGGAATAATTAAACACAATCATCATTCTTTTTTGTTCAGTTAACGTTTTACAGCGCCAATTAACGCTTTTATCCACTTTTATCAAGTCGTAACTCAAATACTTACGTTGACCTGTAGTCACCATAGTTGTTTGAATTTGATGTCCAACAACGCCTTGCAATCCTTGTTGCTGAGTTTGATGCTGTTGAACACCACTTTGTACTAAACCTTGAAGTTGTTTTTTCGAACGTTTTGGCGGTGGAAGTTCATTATGAGAATGGCGAGTTAATAAATGTTTTGTTAAATGTTGTTTAACAGCGAAACTTTGATTGCAATTAGCTACCGGACATGTTATATATCTAATGAGGGTGTGCATGATTTAACAATTTATATTATAAATAACATTTATTCGTTTAATGGATCACAAGATGAAACAAGAGGTGATGAGATAATTCCGGAAAAGAGAATAAGAATATTTTCGAATTTGCAAAAAAGAAATAAAAAACAAGTCATATTAATTAAAAATTTTTACATATTTTTTTTTTTTCAATTAAAAACTTTATGATGCCAATGTTTAGACATTTTCCGCAACAATTATAACTTTTTCCGAATCAAATTACTTTTATATTTTATTTTCTTATTTCAAAAAATATTTTTAAATAGTATTTTGTTTCGCAAAATGCTTTCAATGAAAAATTTCACCAAAAAGCACTTACCTTCCTTCGATATGTCTTTGAATGTGCTTCTTTAAGAGCGCCTCTTGATTGAAAGAGCTCGGACACATGTCACATTTAAATTTGAATTCATCATGCATTTTATTGTGCTGATCTAGGTGTGCTTGATGGAGAAATTTTTCATCGCATTTAAGGCATTCATAAGGAAAAGCCAACCCATGAGATTTCATATGTGTATGAAGCTGAGATTGCTGCTTAAAGGTTTTCTCCGGACATCGGGGGCAATAATATCCAGTTATCCCAGCGTGTGCTTGCAAATGTTGATTTAATGATGTCACTTGGGTAAATTTCTTTGGGCATTGATTACAACAATATTGTTGAACTTTATGATGAGTTTTCATATGATTATTTAAGTTTGTCACCTAAAAATAATTTTTATGTAAAATAGATTAAACGTTTTGTTAAACAAAAACTATGAATTCAAAGTTATTTAAAGGTTGAGTATAGTATTATTACTTGAGCAAATGATCGACCACATTCTGGTTCAATGCATACAAAAGGTCTTTCACCAGTGTGCAGTCTTCTATGATTATTTAAATTTGTTATCTAAAAAAAAATTAAAAAAAAAAAATTAATATTATGAAACTCAAAATAAAATTTATAATAACATACTTGTGTGAAAGTTTTTCCGCAATCAACACAAACATAAGGTCTATCATTAGTATGAATCCTTTCATGATTTCTTAAATTAGCTGCCTGTGTAAATCCTTTTTGAAATAAAATTAAAATTTTTTATTAAATTATTGTCATTTTAAAGTAAATTTTTTTTTTTTTTTTAATTACCTTTTTGACAATAAGTGCATACATATTTCCGCTCTGCAGAATGATTACGTATATGCGTTAATAAGGATGATTTACGCGAAAATGTTTTAGAACACAACGGGCATGATCCTTCTTCATTAAATAATAAATCAACCTGTGATATAAAATACTAGACATTGTAGAAGAAATAAGGCAAGATTTTGTTTTTTTTTTTTTGTTTTTGAAAAAAAAATGAAAGAAAGAAAGAAAAAAAAAACCGGGAAGGAAAAGAATATGAAAAAAATACTTTTTTAAATACAAAATAAAGTTCCAAATAAATATTCGTATTTTGTAATTACATCTAAATGTTGCATTGTTTTTTCCAAATCGAATTGCATATTAGCGTTTCCGGATTTTTTTCCGTTTTGATTAGCCACTGAATTTAAGGCTTGATTTATCTAAAATAAAAATAAAAAATTTACAAATTATTAAAATTTATATAACAGTATTTAATCAAAATTACATATAAAGGTTAAATTAAAATTTAAACTAAAAAAAACTTAATTATTTATATTGAAAACTAGATTTGTCAAATTAAAAAAAAAAAAATATTTTCCCATTAATTATACGATTTTCTAATTACATTTTCAACAATTACTGTATTTAAAATATTCTATAGATAAAAGCAAATGTTAAGTTTTCAGTTCAACATGAAACTTTAAAGAGTGAAGCAAAATATAACAGGGTAGATACCTACAAAGGGTTAAATGCAAGTGCTCCAAAAACTCTAATATTACATACCTACAATTACTATTAAACAATCCAATCAAAACTATAAAACCAAAAAACCATTAGAAAACTTTGATTGTTCTTTTCTGTTTCTTCATTTTAAATATAAAGAAGGATTTAAAAAAAAAAGAAAAAAAAAGGTAAAAAGGAAGATTACTTTTTTATATATTTTTCCTAGATACGTCTGATAAGACAAATCTAAATGTTCTGTAACTTAATTTTTATATTATAAAGCTTACTTGGAATAATCAATGAATTATTTAAAATAAAATATGTGAGTATTAATATAATATATGTATATGTATAAACCTCAAAAACTTTTTAACCTTCGAAATCGGCAAAAAAAAGATTTTAATTAATATAAATAAATAGGTAAGTAGGTACTTATTTCAATTTTTGGATTGAATTCTATTTTGGATTTGAATTCCAAAAATTCGTTTTTGTATTTATTCTGAAATTACTTTAAAAGTAGGTACAATAACACTATATGCTCTATATTTTAAGAGCTTAAGTTTTTTTTTGCAACCAATAAAATTCTAAACAATCAATTTGATTTTAATTTCAAGCTCTTATTGACACAGTTCTGAAATGATTTAAAAAAAAAAACTTCTAAGCCCAATTTAGATTTTTGTAAACTATACTTATTATATTATTCGGCAAACCTAACACACATATCTATATGATAATATTTCAGTTTTTTTTTAAATCATATAATAAATAATTCAATATTAAAAATTAATCGACTATACTCAATTATTTAACATATGCTCATGAAATAATATAAGATTAATAACAATAATAACAATATTATCTACACCTACTTGTTACTTTTGATAATAAATTAATGTGTATATTTTGTTTTTTTTTTTTATGTATAATTGTATAAATCATCAATCAATTGATCAAATTTAATTCATCTTTCTTTATCAAAAATTAAAATACCTAGATACATATTCTCTTATCGGTTTTCAATTTCATTTAATTTGTTTATTTATTTATTTATTTACTTAAGAAACATACATTTATTATGTATTTATATTTAATATTGTATTTACTCCTTTTACTTTTCTTCTTCTTCTATTATTATTATATTTATTTATTTAATATTTATGTTATTTTTATTATCAAAAAATCAAGTCATCATAACATTTTAAGGTTATGCCAAAAAACCTTGCCAATATATAATAAAAAATATTAGGCTTCATTTCATTCATAAATTTTCAATTCTGAATGAAAATTTACGTTTATTATGGTTTCATTTTTTTTCATTTTTTACGACATTTTAATGTGTACATAAAAATTTCTATATATATATATATATATTTATTTGTATATAATGCGTCATAATATTTAATAATGTATTGATAATTTACTTATTAAATTTTTTTTTTATAGGAAAAAAAAAAATTAAAATAATAACAAAAAAAATATACATTTCATAGCTCTGTGTATAATTTTTTTTAAGTATGAATAAAGATTAAAAAAAATAATAATAATAAAAATAAGAAAAACAAAAGAAAAATAAATAAAAAAAAAATATAAACTTTTTTTTTTTTTGACATTTTATTATTTATTTGTAAACAAACAGTGAAAAACCGGTAAAAAAAATTATATATATATAAAATATAAATAAAAAAAATTATATAAAGAAAAATGAAGGAAAAATGAAAAAGCACAAAAAAAAATAAAAAAATTAAAACAAAATGTAAAGTAAAGAAAAACGTGGTGAATTGTGGTATTCAGACTCTCAGTCATAAATAAAAACAAGTAAAAAATAAAAAAAGTTACTTAATTTTTTTTATAAGTATACAATATATATTATTTATTATTATTACATTATTATTATTTTGATGTATTTATATATTATATATATATGTATATAGATAAACATTATATTGTTGTTGTCAAATATATATATATATATTTAAAAAAAAAAACCATTTGTTATTGTTGCTCTACTTAATTTGTAGATATAAAAATATAGGTACTATGGCAAAATATACAATAATAATAAAAATAATAATAATATACAAATAAATACATAGATGGCGCAAAAGCAATGAAAAATTATTTTGTTTGTTATTTTATTTAAATCCTTAATGTTTTTCTTTTTTTTATTGCTTTTTTTTTTTAATGGAATTCTTTTTTGGGCATATATGTATTTTATTTATTATGTATTATAATAATATGTATCTTTATATATTAATTTAATATTATATACTATTTAAATGTTATTCTTTTTGATATTTTTTTCGTATGATTATTAATTTTTTATTTTTATGTACAAATATTTCTTTTTTTTTTACTAGAATTTTTTTTTTTTTTTTTTTTGATTTACGTGCATTTTCTTTTGTTTTTCTTATTTTCTTGGAAAAAAAAAAATACAAACTTTTTTTTTCCACCAGATGGAGTATTAATACTACAGTACTACATATTATTATTATTATTATTGAGAATGAAAGTTAAATAAAAAATTTCAGAATCAAAATAAAAAAATTAATTTTTGCAAATATTTTTTTTTTCTGAAGAGCGGGATAAATAGACAGATGAATAAAATAAAAAAGTTAAAAATAAAGTTAAAAATTAAAAGTGAAATGAGTGAAATAGTAAAAAGACAAAAAAAAAAATAAGGGAATTTTTTTTTTATTTTATGTTAATTTTATTTCTTTATTTTGCATATTATTTGGTTTTTTTGTTGTTTTTTTTTTTTTTTTAAATTTATTTTATGGGGGATTCCGCAAAAAAAACCAAAAAATAATGGAAAGTTTTTTGTGACCGAAAAAAAAAAGAAGTTCATATAAAAAAAAAAAAGTTTTATAATTTTATTTGATTTTTACTTTTCACTTGTTTTCAGTTTAGATCGTTTTGTTTGTTTTTTATCTTTTTTATAACATTAAATTCTTCATTTTACGGTAATTTTCTATTATTTAACTATACTTTTTTTAAATTTATTAAATTATAATGTAGGTCAATATAACAAATTTACTGTATAGGAATATACATAATGAGAATAAGTAAAATTTAGGATATTGAAGATTTTTTTCGAAGACTGATTTAGTGATTCTTGATTATGATTTTAAATTGTAAACTTATACTTATGTAGTTAAAAAATAATAGTAAAAAAAAAGGATTCGGTGATTAAAAGATATTTCAACATTGATTTAAGGATAATTTAATATTTAAATCATCGTAGTAAATTATTTTTTTCATGAAAATTAAATTATTTGTTTTATACCGTTAATTCTTTAAGAAAAAGATTTTTCGATGTAAGTGCAATTTAATGTTTTTAATAGAATTATCTTTTTATTTTTCATTGCATGTGTTTTTAAGGAGTAGACCTCCGAAAAAGAAGACTCCGCTCCTTGGAAATCAGAAAACGGATCGGTTTAATTAACAAAAAAATCTAGTTCTAGATTCAGTAATGAAAACTTAAACACATTTTTTTTTTTCATCATATCTTCAAAATTGGTAAGAATGGTTTGAAAAAAGGATATCCTTTTAGGATGTCCTTAATAACAAAAAAAAACTTAACTGGAAAATGAAATTTTGCATTTATATAAAAACCAAAACTTCTACAGAAAGAGAAACTTTTTTTTAAACGAAAGTTATACATAATTAATGAATATTCCCTCCTTTCACACGAGTAAATTTAAAAAAAAAAAAACCTTTGCTTGATAAGAACTCTTAACACTAATTTTTTTGGTAGTTTTTTTTTATTAAAACAATAATACGTGTATAAAAGTGTATAACAAATTAGATAAATCTAATTATATTATAAATAAAGATGTAAACTACAAATTAATATAAAATTTCATACACAAATCAAGAAATTATTAAATTAAGTTTGTTAAACTTTTTTTGTTTTTTTTTTTATTTAAATTAATCAATTATAAATCCAATGTAGATAATACATAATTAATAATTAATAATAATATTATATATATATAATTTATATTATATACATATTTTTTACTTTGTCATTAAATTTTTAAGTCACATTGTTATGAAAAATCTCTGACTACCTACTTTGTTAAAATTTTTGGGTTTTTTGGCAATGATATAATCCATATTTTAACATGAGTTTGGGTTCATAAAGTATTTATATGCGTTTTTTTATTCTCCTTGTATAATTATTTACTTTTCATTGAATCACCACCATATTTTTATTTATTATTTAAAAATTATTTATCTATAAAAACACTTTAATTTTACTAAGAAATAACATGTAAAATAAACTCTCCATAATTTGAGTTTACCAACACTTAATTGCATTAATATTTTTTTTTTTTTTTTCACAGAACTTTAAATCTTATTAACAACACATGGACTCTATTTTTTCTTATTAAGTAAATCATCTTTTATTCCAATTAGAGAAAATCAAATTTATTTAATTGAGTAAAGTTTTTTTCTATTTTTCTTTATCAAACCAAATTACTTTACATCTTAATAAATAAAATCCACCCTTTTAAAGTGTATTATAATATTAAACTAAAAACAATTTGAAAAAAAAAATCTTAAAGAGTATAAAAAAATAATTTGTATTTTTTTTTATTCAACTTACAATTGTTGTGGCTTGTTGTTGTTGTTGTGAAGTTGTTTCGTTATGATTTTGTTGTTCTTGTTGTTGTTGTCTATTATTACCACCACTAGATTGTTGCTGATTTTGTTGTTGTTGTTGCTGTTGTTGTTGAGTTTGTTGTTGTTGTTGCGAATTATTTTGCTGTTGTTGTTGTTGTTGCTGTTGTATTATATTTGATCCGCCAGTTGATACAACTACCGAATTAGGCTGTGCAGCCAAATCTTGTCGAATTGTTTGATAAAAATTTGCTGGTATTCCATTTGTTGTTAAATGTTCTGAACATTTAACACATGTTGGTAAATTATATCCTGGCACTTGAAAAAGCTAAAAAAAAAAACAAAAAAAACACAAAAATTTAAAATAAATATTATTTTTTAATTAGTAATGTTATTTCTACTTTTATTTTATTATTACTACCTTTTTTTTTTTGTTTTTTTTTAATTAAGTAAAAACAAAATAAAAAAAAAAAGTTTTTATTTCTCATACATATGAAAACATATTATATATATATATATAATATATATATAAATATAAAAATAATAAAATGACAATAAATAAAAAAATCAATAAAATTTTAGTACAATAAAATAAAACAAGTAAAATAATAAAATAAAAATAAATAAAATGAAATATAAAAATTAAATTCAGTTGCTAACTTTAAAAAAACAAAAAACTAAGCAACTTTAAGATATTTTCAATAAAAAGTTTTAAAAAATATACATTTACATACTTATTTAATATTAAGTTAAGTTTGTAAAATGTGTGTACATATATAATATGATATGTGAATGATACTAAAAAATTGTGATAAATGCAAGGATAAAATAATTAAAGCGATTTTTTTTTTAATTTTTTTTTTTCTCTTTTTTTTTTTTTTTTGAAAAACCAAAAGTAAATTAATAAATTTAATTACTTAATATATATATGTATATATATATATATATATAAATTTTTTTTTTTCTTTGTCCAATTCTTTTTTATTATTTTACACTGCTCGCTAACTTGACTGACTGAATAGAAAATACAAAAAAAAAAAAAAAAATGAGAAAAAAAGGTAAAATTAAAAAAAAAAAAATAAAGAAAAATAAAAACAGAAGAAAAAAATGATAATTTAACATGTGAAGAAAGACAAATCAAAAACAAAACATAACAAAAAAAAAAAAATTACAGAAAATAAAATAAAAAGAAAATAACACATTAATGAAAGAGGGATTCATGGTCATTTTATTGATATCTAAGAATATTTTTATCCCACTTGACCGATTACTTTATTTATTACACACACACACACACACATAAGTCATCAACGTTTAAAAACAAACTAATTAAACAATAGGTACAACAAGGGGAAGAGATTTTATTAATAGAAAATATTATTTACATTTAATAAAATATATAGATATAAATTGAATATTCGAAATAAAAAATTTTATATTATATAAATTAAGGAAAAAAAACTAAGCCACAGATAAAAGACTCTTAAATAAAATTAAGGCTTCCCAAAAAAGGATCATAGGGTCTGATAATTAATTAAAATTAATTCCAAAATAGTTTGTTGGGCAAAAGGGGATTTTTTTTTAAATTTTTCTAACTATGTCCTTTAACTTTTGTAAAGTTTGCACCTAGGTCCTGTGAACTTTTGTAAAATTAACTCTCATGGTTTCTTGCTCAACCCCATTTCAAATTCATTTTAGGATAAAATTTCAAAATATATTCTTGTGCCTCGAATTTTTTGCCGATGTGTTTGAGTTTATACCCTATTTTTTTTTGCCTTACGTTTCTTTATTCGAAGAATTCGTTTAAGAAAACCAGTCTTTTATTTAATACTAAAAAAATCATTGGACTTGAGAATTGTAAATCCTACACAAGCAATGGTAATAATAAGAATTTTATATTTAAACGAAAAAGAATTAACTTTCTCGTCCTTAAAACTCGAAATATTTTTTTTTTGCAATTAGATATTAATAGAAATAATAGTGAAATACGGTTATTTAAAATTAACAGATTAACTTTTGAATTATTGTAAAAAAGAATCTGACCAATATCAATAAGTGGTTAAAGTGGCTTTTCAATAGAAAAATCTCGGATTCAAATCCGGGTCAGATCATATCTAATTAAAAAAATATAACTTATAATTGATATCGTAATAGTTTATAGGTATCTTAAATAAAATAAATTTAACTGCCATCTCTGAAAAGGCAGATTCATGCACTTATCACATTGAATGTGGTAAAAGCCTTCTCATTAATAAATAAATAAAAAAACTAAATTCTACTAATGTCTTATATAAAATAATCTTTTAACTTAAATTCGATTATTGTGGACTGGATTAATTTCAACATTGTCCATTTTCACATACAATGAATTCTTAAATTAATTGCTATTAAATGCAGTATAAAAGATATTTTCTAAGTCGCAAAATTCAATTACATACTCTTAGACTTTTAAACTTTTTGGTTAAATTTTTGATTTTTCAATACAAATTGAATGGGGGTTTCACTTCTCAATGTTGCTTTTTACACTACTACATTTCCTGCATCTTCAGTTATTCAAGATTAATAATTGAAGAAGTTACGAAGTCCAAAAAACCTATACTTAGTTATGATAATAATTTTAGATAGATTACCTATTAACTTAAATGGAACTCATTTTAAAATAACTTTAAACAACAAAGGGTCAGATAACAAGAAACCTTTACCACAATTTTTTTCCTAAATCAAAATATCGGTCCAGGCATTTTTGACCAGAGGTTTAATAAACTTTAATTAATATCAATTGACTTAATTAAGTACAAAAAAAAAAAACAAAAAGTCAACATGAAAAATATTAAGAATTAAAATTAATTAAAATCCGAACAAAATTGCTAAAACCCCAGATATCTACATACTTATGTTAAGGGTATGGTATTCAAAATGTTATGGTAGCAATCCTTTTTTTTTTTAATTTATTTATTTTTATATAGGATTAATTTTAACTTGAAAAAAATCCTTAAATTTTTATTTTTTTTTTTTTTCAATTTTTTCGATAAAATGACCCCCATGAATAAATTCTACACACAGTACGATTGGTTTTTAACGGCTAAACTACCTCTAAACCAAAATGAAAAAAAAAAATAAAAAAAAAAAAAAAAAAAAAAAAACACAAAAGTGGGAAAAAAAAAAGTCTAAAGCTGAAAAGCTGAAAAGCAAGTCAGAGAACCTAAAACCAACCTTCCTTTTAATTTTATTTTTTTTTTTCCTTTTTTTATTTATTTTTATACTGACATAACATATATTGAACTCCGAATACTATCCAATATAGTAAGTGAAATGAAACTGGGAGAATAAAAAAAAAAAAAAAAAATAAATAAAGAATTTTTTCTATTTATTTTTTTTTTTTTTTTGTTTTTCCTTTTTCTTTATTTATTTATTTTGTTCTTTGGTTTTATATTTTGTTCTTCTGTTCTTTTTCATTTTATATAAATTTTATACTGTGTAGGAGTTGAGGTTGGATTTTTCTTCTGTTTTTTTCTTTCTTTTTTTTCATTTTATTTTATTTTACTCAATTTATTTATTTTTATTTTTTTGTATTGTTTTTATTCTTTTTTTTTCTTTCTGATTATTTTTATTGTACTTCTTTAACGACGTTTCGAGGTTGTTCTGTTCTTGTTCTTCTGTCTTGTGTTGTGTTGTTGTTCTTCTGGAATATTATGTGTTATGTTGTATGTATAAAATGCGACAGCAACAACGAAAGTCCTTATTTTTTATTTTTATATTTATCGTTTATTTTTTGCTTTTTGCCTTTTCTTTATTTTTTTCTGTTATTAATTTTTGTTTTTTCCTCTATGGTTTTCTTTTTCTTGTTTTTTTTTTTGATTATTTGCTGGATGTGGATGGATATTATTACCAACAAACCACGACGACAACAACAACAAAACCGAAAAAAAAACAAAAATAATAATAACGAACAAATAAATAAAGAGCGGCGAATATTGTTACGGAGGGTATAAATGGTATTTATATATACATATATATATATATGTATATATGTAGTATATATATTTATAAGATTTAAGTTTTAAGAAATGATGACGACAACAAGAAAGAACGAACAACGAATAACGAATAAACTAAAAAACTTACAGACAAGAACGACAACGGTCGACGACGACGACTGTGATGTCTTTGAAAAATTTACAATATTTCTTGTAACTTGTATACTGCCGCCAAAAAGATTTTTTTTTTTTTCTTTCTTGTTTTTTTCTTTTCAATTATAATATTAAATATATATGTATATATATACATATATTTACATCATACGTATATGTTTTGTATTTATAGTATCATATATAATAGGGTATCGTATTTAATTTTAGAGTGACCATATTGTAATAATTAAGTATATTATTCTTAAATTTTGAAGCTTGAAATTTTCTAGTTTTTATTATGTTTCCCATACAAGATGTATGGATGGATGGATTAGGTTTTTAACTTGGTACGCGTTGAAAGACCATTTCGATAGTTGAAAAGTTGGTTGGAAGAAAATCAAAAAAATTTTGTGGGCGAAGTCTTTGGTTTTCGAGTTTTTTTGATTTTACACGAAAGAACGTTGAGATATTCCGATTTGAAAAAATAATAAAACTATAATGTATAAAATAACAATGAATCTAATATTTCAAAACGAAATTATCGTTCATTAATCAAAAATATTTGATTTCTTTTTTTCCAGTCATACTTCTTATGCATTTATTATTAACACACGTACTTTATTTACTTTTATTTTAAGTGAATCATATTTGAAAGGTCAGAACCAAAATAGCCAAGGCTTAAGCCACTCTAGAACTAAAATAAAGGACTTAGGCCAAAAACTACTCCAGATGCAACTGAAAGAAATTTACCTTTCTAAGTACCGAGTGAGATTTTATATATAATTCTTATGCGAAGGTAAAACTTCTTTTTAAAGATTTAGACCACTTTGATTATTGATTATTGATAGTTAATAAATAAGTTTAATTTTGTTAATTTTTTCAAAGGCAGAATTAGAATTGTTTGATTCTTAAAATCATTTATTGTAATTTCCTCAATATGCATGATCTTCAGCACTACATAAAATTTAAAGAAAAAACTTCATTTAAATTTTATATTTAATGTAAGTTGGTATTTAACTATAAGGAATTGATTTTTCTTATCAAAGTACAAGTTATAACAAATATAATAATTTTATTTTTTTTAAAATATAAATGTTCCCATAATTGGTCTCAAATCGATTTGCATAGTTTTTGGGGTTTACCTAAATTGTTAAAGTATGTTTGTTAAATATGCTAATTATATAATTATGCAAGTAAAGGAGGTAAGTAGAGAGATAAGTAGGATTTTACTTACTTACTTATCAAAAAATTTTAAATAAAATATATTCTAATTATGTCCCAATATAAAAACTATATTAACCGGTCACCCTAATCTTATAATAATCGTCGTACTTCTATAGAGGGCAAAAACATTAAATTGAAGAGACAAGGGATAGAAAATTGTACTAAAACGTTGCAAAAAAAAAAAAACAAAATAATAATAAAAGAAAATGAAAAATGAAAACACAAAGAAAAAATAAAAAACAAGCAAATAAATGAAAAAAAAGAAAAAATAAAAAAAGAAAAATGAATCTAACAATTTTACTCTGTTTTTATTATTTTCTTGTTTCTGGTTTTTATTATTATTTTTTTTTTATCATTTCATTTTTATTTTTTATGGTTAATTTACATTGAGAAAAATACAAAAAAAAAAAAAAAAACTTTTCACATTACAAAATAAAAGAAAAACTATATTTTAATTAAATCAAATTAAATAGATTAGATAGGTACTAGAAAGGTGATTTAAAAGTAATTTTTGTTATGGTAATTATTAATAAATGATTCGATTTTAATATAACTTAAGCTTTAGGATAACTATATATATACCTACGTGTATATAGTGTATTTTTATAATAAGTATATATTTCAAACATTGAACACTTTACACTTATATATCTACTAAATGATTTAAGAAAAAATTCAATAATTTAATTATCCGAGTTAAAATAGAAGTTTTAAAAGATCAAAAACAATTTTTTCAAAATACATAACCTACCAGTAGGTAATCTAATCTTAAATATTTTAGATACAGTTAACATAATTAGAGCCTGTTTTAGATTATGAAAGTAAAATTTGCAAATTCAAATCATAAGAAATAAGTAAAGACTAAAATAAAATATAAAATCAATGAAAGCATATTAAAAAATTATTATGTAATATAGTATGAAAACAACCGAAGAGCCGGGCCACAAGATTAGTTTGATAAAATGTAAGCCTATGAGTACCTGTGGGTACAAAACCCAATATCCAAAAATGAAGTGATTGATTTTGTGAGATATTAAGCATGAATTACTAAACTCTGATTAGGTACGATTCAAAACTTTAGGGTACAACAAGCGATCCCAATTTTATTACCGACAGTCGGCATTCCAAAGTTAAATACAAAAACAATCGACTAATACCTACCTATAAAAAAAACAGTCAAACTAAATTAACTATAAAAATTCCGATTAATTAAACGATTGTTTTTCTTATTTTTCTTTTTTTTTCAATGTAAACAGAACTTTAAAAAAAAAGTGTAATATGTGTAGAACTTTAATTTTTTTTTTTTTTATATTTTAACATTTCTGTGTTTCTTTTTTTTTTTCAATTTTATTTATTTTCTTGTTTAATTTTTTTTTTTTTTGTGTGCTGTTTGTTCTGTTGTGTGTTTTGTTATTTTTCACTCATTTCATTTTATTACATTTTTTTTTTTCTCTTATAAAATATACATTTTTTTTTGTCGTTGCTAGCTGCTAATGCTACTATTCAGCGCACAGTTTGACTGTTATTACTATATCTCTGTTTTTTTTTTTTTTTCTTTTTTGTTTGATTTGCGCGCCTAATAGCAATACATTATACAATATAATATCCATTGATATGTATATATGTATATATACATATAAACACCTCACTCATTCTATCAATTTATATTAACAACAGCCACCTTATTTTGATTCTCCCCCCCTTCTAGTGTGTTTGAGTGTGTATTTAATGTGAAGTTATGAATATATATATACATATATAACTCTATATACATATTTTTATATATATATATAAATTTATTGTAGATAGATATAATTTTTTCGATACGATCATAATCCCTCTATTACAGAATTTTCAGAATTTTTAGAAAAAATAAAATGTACCATCATTTTAAAGTAGAGGAACAATCAAGGATCCACTATATACATATTATATTAGTTATATATATATATTATACACAGTAACAGATGAATTGATAGTAATAACAATAAAAAAAAAAAAAAAAGCAAAAACTACAATACAACAAGAGATAAAATTATAAAAAAAACAAAAAACAACAAAAAGATAACAAAAATATTAAAAAATAAAAAATTATATACAAAACATTAAAAATTGTATAGACAGTAAATTCTATAGTAAATGGGTTATTTTTGAAAAGGTATATACGAGTATGAGAGTAAAGGATATTAACTAATCTGCACCTAAACCACCTTGTTTTTTTTTTTTTTTTTTGTACGAGGTAAAGGGATACACAAAAAAATAAATTATAATTAATTTTTTATTTTATTCTTCTTGTTTTTGTTATTTTTTTATAATAATAAAATGTATTCATAATTGAAATTTCAAAAAAGTTTTAAATTTGGTACATTTAGTTATCTATATATATATATATATACTTATATAATATATTAATTATTAGGCTGTGGTGTGAAAGTGTAATTATTCAACAATAGTTATAATTGCTTGGATAAAATTAAAATTTGTTTTTTTTTTGTTTTTTGTTGTTTTTATTAGATTATGTATATATATATATACATACATTTTTTGAACAAGTTTGAGTTTGGGTTAATAAAAGTTACTGGGGAAAAATATATTAAAAGTTATGTTATGTATAATTTATAAAATAATTGAAAATTTTATTTAAATTATAATTAGGCAAATGCATATATATATATATATATATATATATATATGTGAATAGATAGTAGTTAGGTATTTATAGATAGGTAAGTACTTATGTAGTTATATTATAAATATATAATAGACATTGTGCCTAGATAGAGCTAAAACTGTTCTGTTGGATTAAATTTGACGAAATTAATACTAGTAGTAAATAATAGTTACATATAGACAATTTTAAAAATATGAAATATAATTACTTAGATAAATATATATATTAAATACAATAGATTTGAACCTTTAATGTATAGTGCATAATATGCAATATATTCAATACGTTTTAAATAAATTAAATAAAATAATGTATGTAATGTATAGGTACTTAAATAAAAATGAATAATTTATTAAAAGGATTCTTGCAATTGTTTTTATATAATGAAACTAATCAATGCTAATTTTTCTTATTGGTGGGTATGTAGATACTTCCTTCCACCTAGTTACCCTAATAAATAAAATAGGTTTTAGTAAGAAAAGCTTATATTATGTACAGAATTTTAATTTAAATTAAGTAATACGCCAGTTACGGTATTTGATGCTGATTTGGAAATACAAATAATTGATTTAACCTATCAATTTAAATTCTATCATTCAATTAAATAATGAAGTTTGTGTAAGTAACTATCTAATGCATCGTTTTTCAAAAACTAAAAATCGTGTTATCATTTATCAATAAAAACGATTAGTTGGATACATTTTTTGAAATTGAAAAATCTTTTTTGTGTAAAACTGAATACACAATCCGTCATATAAGTAGATATTTATGTTTTTTATTTTATGTAAAATGAATGTAATATTCAAAACAGTCCTCCTAACTTTGTCATGCGTAATTTATATAAATATATAATGTAAATGTAATTTATACATATGTATATATATAAATTAATACGTTTTTTATTAAAATATTTTAAAAATAATTAATTAGAGATAAGTACATATAATGTATACATAAATGTTAATTTAATAGATATGTCCTCGTTAACAATCATACTTCACAAAATATATATATTTGGCAATTTACTCCCCCAGAATATAATTTGAATAAAGTCACATTTAGGTTTTCAAAATAAAATTTACTTTTTTGTTAAAAATAACATATAGTAAACCATATGTTAAAACATATAGTAAACCATATGTTAAAACATATATACCTATAAATAAGCAATTTACATACTTAATCTATTGATTTGGCACCTAATTTGATTTAAAAAGAAATATGGAATAATTACATCGGGCAAACGTAGAATCAAAGCTCACAATTTACGACACTAAAAAATGCCAAAGGTGACCCTTTATGATACAAAATCAGTTCCAAACAACTCTTCATACATAACATTCGATTTTAAATATATTATTCCAATTTATGTACATAGTTAATAAAGATTCATCTGAAAGATTTGAATTTAAGTACATAATCAGATAGTATTAGATTTAGATAATTTCTGTGAAAAACTACTACTACATAAAATATTATGAATTTATCTAATCCTCAAAATAAATCCTAATCATCTCTGCAACAGGTATTAATTTTCATTGAAATCTTATTAATCCAATATACTTTTTATCACATCCAACTCTTTTGCCCTTATTGTATATGTACTTATTATTGTTTTCTACTTCTTCAAAGTTCAAACTTTCAATACCCAAAACCCAATAAGAATAACCCAAATCTCTCAAATTATATCTCGCGCCAAAATAACTTTTATATTTCTTTATGTTTTTCTATTTAGTTTTTTTTTCTTATTTTACTACCTACAAAAATAAAACAAACAGAAAAATAAAAAATGTAAAAAATTGCGAAATTTGAACTTTAAAAAACTACAAAAAAAAAAGGAAAAAAAAACACAAAAGAATCATAATAAAAATCGATAATCAAAAAGCATTTTAAGGGAAAACTTCAAAATAAAATCCGACTTTAGTTAAAAATAAAACTACAAAAACAAAGAATCAAATAAAAAATTTTCAAAGTGCTGCTATCTATCAACAATAAATACAAAAAAAAACAGAACCAAAAGTGCATCAAATTCAAAATTAGAAAAATCCATTCCAAAAATGTATATATATATATGTATGTATATACAAACCTATGTAGAGAAATGATTATATATATACAATTAAATAGAAAGCATGTAAAAAGCCAGAATACAAAAAAAAATAAATTTATAATTGAAATTAAAAAAAAAAAAAAATTTTTATTAAACAAAATATTAAAGAAATTAAAAATAAAAAAAAAATAAAATTAAAAAACAAAACATACCGCCGCTGGTTGAAAACACAACCTACAAATACTCTCCATGATTATTTGCAGTGATGATGATTATGATGATAATGATGAGAATGCGAAGAACTACACCACATTGACGACGACATATAATAATGTATATAAAAAAAAAAAACAATAAAAAAATTTGATTTTTTTTTTCTATTATTATTATTGTTTTTTTTTTTTAATTTTTTTTCTTTTTTCTTTTGATTCTTGATGAGAAAAAAAAAAATTACTTTTTTTTCACTTGTTTTTATTATTTTATTCTTTTTAATTTTAATGGTGGATTGGTTGGTGGCGGACTTTTTGTGTATTGTTATTTGTTTATTTTAAAAATTTTTTTCTTATTTTTCTTTTGTTTTAATGAATGAAAATTATACATTTTATTGAATTAAAAAAAAAAAAACAAACTGTTTTGTATTTTTATTTAATTTCGCAAAAATTTTAACAAATTTATTATTTTGGAAAATAATTCTCAGAATTTTTTTCAGATATTGAATTTTGACAGGTTACTTATTTACTACTATAAAACTAGTACACTTTTCATTATTAGAATTTTTTTCATTTATTCTTATTATTGTTTATATAAAACTTTTTTTTTTTATTAAATATAATTACAATAACTATAATTTGAAAGAAAAAAACAAAATATATTTATTTAATTATTATGTATTATTATTATTTTTTGTTGTTGCTTTTTTATTTTTGCACAATGTGTTCTAAACATTTATTAAATACAAAAAACAAAAAAAAATAAAACCGATTCTTTTTTTTTTCATAATACGATTATACAAATAATTTACACACATTTAATTACACATATGTATGTATGCATGTATATAAATTTATATAATGAAACATATATATAAATACGATTAAGTACATAGCATATGTATATATATATATATATATTTATACAACAAAACACAAAATAAAATTATTACATTTATTTGTAAATATGTATGTATAAATAGAAAAAAAAAAAAAAAGAGAGAGAGAGAGAGATTGTTAAAAAAAAAAGAAAGAAAGAGTAGAATATTTTTAACCATCATCATAATAGAAATATGTACGACAAATATATGAAAACTGAAAAAAAAAAAGGTAAAAATTAAAAAAAAAAAAAAATTCTTGGACTAGAATAAAAAAAAAAAAAAAAACACCAAAAAAAAAATACAAAAATATGAAATGTACAAAAAAAAAAAAAAAAGTAGGTACTATACTATTTTTCTTGGTAGTTTAATTAATTCTAATTGTTATTTATATTAAAAAAAAAATGTTATTTTTTATTCACTCTTTTTTTTTTTTTTTATTTAATAATTCTTGAATTAAATTTGAACACTGTTATGTTTTATTTTTATAGATTCTTTTTTTTTTATTGTTTTTTTTTTTTATTTGAAGAAGAAACGCACTCGGCACAATACAGGCACTATGAATTAAAAATCACCGAATCAAGTTGAAAAAACAAAAAAAAAAAATGAAAGAATTCTTCTTCAAATCCTCTGCCTCTTTTCATTTTTCATTTTTTTGTTAGAATTTTTTTTTTTTAGAATTAAAAATATTCAATATTTTTTTTTTTCATTTAATCCATTGAATTTTATAATCACATTTTTTTAACACATACTATACTATAATTGTAATTTCTTATTAATTTAACTTCATTTTTATATTTTTCATTTATTTCAAAAAAAAAAAAATTTTATTTCCACTTAGAAAACTTTTTATTCTTTTGTTTTTCCATTTTTTTTTATTTTATTTTGTTTGAAAGTGAAATTTTAAATATAAAAAAAAAAATCACTTTTTTAAAACTTTTCTATTTTGAAGTTTATTTTGTTATTTATTTGTTGAAATTCACAGGAAAAAACTTGTAAATATGTAGAAACAAAAAAAAAAAAGTTTTTTTTTTCGATAGGTTTTTTTTTATTAAATAAAAAAAAAAAAGTTTTATTTTTTTTTTTCGGCGCTTCCCTTTTTTTTCTTCGATACGCGATTTTCTGACTCTTTTTATTTTTCTTATTTCTTGCTGGCTGATGGTGTATATTGGTTGTGTTGTTGAGTGTGTGTGTGTTTTATTTTTTTGTTCTTTTCTATAAAAGTTTTTTTTTTTTTTGTATATTTTTCTTTTTTTCTAAAATTTTATGTTATTTTTTGTATATTTTTGTTGTTTTTTTAACGCAATTTTAATGTTATCCTTTTCATTTTTATATGGGTGTGAGAGAGATGGAATGAGAAATGGCCGTTTTTTATTTTGATAATAGTCACGATATCTGATGGTATATTTGTGTACTAAACAAAATATTTACTTGAAGTTTTTTGGGGGAAGAGAAGAAGTTAATTGCAATGGCAGCATTGATAAATTAATTATTTTGGCATTTTGACAAATGTCAAGTAAAATGACATCTAACAGAGAATAGAGTCAACTTGTGAAAATGTGGAATGATGAAATGCAAAATATATTTAGTGCGAAATTTAATTTTTGATTTAAATTTTTATTTCGCAAAATATTTAAAATTAAATTTAAATTGTTATAAATTAATGAAAGTTAATAATGATTATTTATTTTATGTGTTAATTTTTTTAAAATATAGAAAATATATAGGGGAAAAAAATGTTCACTGTATAAAAAAAGGTCAAGTTGAATTTAGTACATTTTGATTTTGTCATAACATGAATTTTTTTGTTACGGTACTTTGTTTCAAGATGTCAAAAATTTTGATTTTTGAAATTATTAAATTTAAAGCGCGTAAATTTTTAAATGGACTTAGGAGTTTTTGAATTATAAATTTATTTTATATAAGTTTATATAATTAATATGTAATTTTAATTGTGATTTAATTTAATATCAAATATTTTAATTATATTTATTCAAAATTTGAATTATGATACTTAAATATAATTGGGTCAATTGTAAAAATTTGTTCTTGAATTCTTGATGGTGTAAATATGTTAATGGAAAATGAAATATGGCGGTTGCAGTTAAAATTTAAAAATTTGGAATTAAATTACATGCTTCTATTTGTATTTAGACATTTAAAAAAAAAAGTAAGTACCTACAAAGTTTATTTTATAAACAAAATACAGAACCTAAAATATTAATTTATTTTATTGTACATTGTTCACATATTTAAAATTTTAATCATATAGTTAGATTTTAATCATATAGTAAGTATTCTTATTCCTTAACTGATTTTCATTATTTTTGATTGTTATTGCATAACTATAATATTTTGCTAATGTTTTTGCTATTTATAAAATTTTTGATTTTTTAGTAATAATGTCTATTTGAATTAAATAATTTCTATTAAAGATATTGTATTATTTTATAAGGGAAAGGGGAGCTTCAAGGTGTGTGCTTCATACATATGTTCATATAAGGCGATAATTTATTCTTGGATTATATAGGTATAAAAATTTAAGTAATATATTTTAGATAAAAATATTAATTTATATAGTACCTAGCATAAAGCAGTAGTTTAGTGTAGTCAATATAGTTTCTTTGTGATATTAGATTCAAATTTTTTTTACATAATTAAATCCCTTTTGAATTTGAAAAGAAAATAACTGAACATTCTCCTGCTTAGTTAGTTCATCTTTTATATATTATTTATAATTATATGTTTTGTTTATTTGTTAAATGCTGATTAAAAAATTTTGAATAGTTATTATTTAATTATATATCTATTAATTTTTAGTATATCTATCGGTGTATCTACAACTAATAGTGGTAAAAAGGAGTTATTGTAAAATTTAATTTTAAACATGAACTAAAATTTGTGAGGAAAGCAGTTTAAAGGAAAATTTCTAGGTTTGTATTTCTTATTTATTTTCTATAAAATTTCATAAACACAATACATATACTTTCGAATGGACATAATTATATAAAAAAATCTAAAGTATATTGTTCTTCATTTTAAGAAAACATAGCTACAAAAATATTTTTTTAACACTTTCTTCTACTATTTAATATAAAATGTATTAAAATCAAACCAGCGACATCATATTTAATGAAGTCATAACCTGTCAAATGTTTTAATTCCTCCAGATAGTATTTTGAATTCAATAATATAGTTAACCTTCCTGCCCTTTGTATCAATTTTAAACATATACTTATATAAATATGTATATACGATTTCTATATTCAGTATGTAATTTTCACTTTTGTTAAAAAAAATTGAAGTTAAGAAAAATAAATGTCTGAAGAAAAATTAAAAACTGTATTCGTTACCCAAATATCAGTTGTACTAATTTCGCGTTTTACTTAGCCTTGAATTTTTCCCGAATTGGAAAAAAGAAATTTTGTTTTGTTTTTAACAGCAGAGTTCTTTATTTGTTAGAAATCTAGAATCGTACTTAACCAGCTTTTGCGCTAGTCAATTTTCATTACATGTTATTTGGAAATGCTAAAGATGTTGCTTAATTTTTTTAAATAAGCTTTTAATTATAATAGTTACGTATTCCCAGAAAACAAATGGGAAGTCAAATGTTATCGAATGGTTTAACTTTTTCTTTCAAATTTTCCAAAAGATAATTTTTTCCATTTTTTAAAACAAGGCTTATTTTTTTTTTGTACTGTATCCACCCACCTGATTAACATCCTCCTCTTTCTACCAAAATTTAAAACAAGTCTTGTTAAAGTCATAAAATTTATTTTGTATAAAAATACATCTACATACAGATATATATATATATTTTCTAAATGGCTTTACTTTTCTTCAATGGGGGGTCTTTATATAACACAGTTCAATTTAACAGATCCAACTAAATACATAATTAAACATCATGTAAAAGTTAGAAAGAGATAAAAAAAAAGTCGGAACTACATAAGCAAAAAAAAAAAAAATAAAATCAGTGTAAGTAAATACCAAATACAAATTTAATGAAAACAAATTATCACCCCCCAATGATGAAAATTGTTAAATGTACCATTGTAAAGGATAACAAGGGATACACTACACAATCTATAAACAAACAAGTAACAGCAAATATAACAAAAATTATGATAATATTCTGAAGAAAAGCCAGAGGGGTGTTACATAACCGAAATTGGACTAAAATATTTTATAGCAGTATTTTGCTACTATATAAAGAAGTGTATCAGTATTCCGTTTCCAGTGAAAGTCTATGAAAATATTTGTTTTTTTACTATTTATTAAGAAAAATTCAGGAAAAAATTTTCATCTGTAGGTCTATTCTATTGACTCGCAATCTGAAATGTTTAACGAACGATGAAAAAGTTTTAACAAAATAAAAATTACAAGTAAATGAAAATTGGTGGTATGATTGGATAAATATATATTTTGCTTTCCTATACTTCTTATATATGTAAAGTTTTTTAGTTAAAATCGGTTGTTGCTTGGTGAAAGATTCAAATAAATTAAAAATTGGTTGATATTTATATATTTGTTGTTAAACTTATCTCTGTAATAGGTTTATATTCTTAAAAATAGAATGAATAGAAGAGTAAATAAAAGAGTTCGTTTCGGATGGAGTGTGTTGTGTATATATGTATATTATCATATGATTAGAGATTATTAAATATATATTTACTAATAAAGTTAATTAAAAGTTGTAAATGAAAAAATGAAATTAAATTTTTCTTTGTTTTGAGATTTTTCAAAAATAAATTTCATTTGGTATTTGAGAGTTTTGAGCTTCCTTTTTAAACTTTCCATTTAACATAGGTATGTCTATTAAAAATTTTATTAACTTCATTACGTGAAGTCCCTCTGTTCAAAATTCTTAGGTCTTTTGTTTTTAAAAATATAAAATAATTAATATATGAAATTTCAAAATGTATATAGAATTAAATTAAATATTTTGAAAAAGATTCTATATTATAATTAATTTTGAGATACCAACAATTATCAAATGAGTTGTTTAAAAATTAACTTATCAAATGAGTTCTTTAAAACAAAGACAATATTTTTTTTCCAAAAATCTTTTTATTTTTAAATGTATCTTTAAGTATTATTCAATGCATGTGTTCAGTATTATTATCCTGTTTATCACAATTTTTCCACTTCCTTGTTTTTATTTTATATAATCGGCACACGTTTTTAATTGTTGAGAAAAAAATAATGGTTACTTTTAAAGTCAAAACATTATTACCATTACCACACCACTTTTCTTTATTAAATCAATATCAAATTACATGTAGCAATTCAAAAATAGCCCTTCAAGTATTCTTATATAACTCTTTTTTTTTCGAAAAAAATGTAGAAAATATCAAATTACAATGAAGCAACATGCTAATTGCTTGGTGCCTTTTTGTGAAGTTGAAATTCCTCCCCCTTCAATAAAGTTTTTTTTTGTTTATTTCTTATTTCTTTGTCCAAGAGACACGCGTAATATATCCATTCTTACCATATAGTGTGTTATTGTACACAGAATTTATATTTATAAAAAATAATAAAATAAAGTTTTTGTTTAAATTTAGAACTTTTGAATCATTTATTCACATTTTAAAATACAATGTATATTAGTTGAAATTAGTGATATATGATACATAAAATTTGATTTATCATATACCTGTAATTTAAAAAAATATAATATTGTGAAATAATAGTAAAATAATAATAAACTTCATTAAAATTGAAAACAATTAAATAAAAAAGGCATTATTAAAGTATTTGTAGGGGCCTCGGTGGTGCAGTGGGTAAGCATTTGGCTTATTAACCGAGGGAGTCCGGGTTCGATTCCCGGTCAGGTCATACAATATTTAATTAAAAAAAAATTATTGAAAAATAATTTTTCTTTACGAATCCCCATGGTGACCAAATATAATATAAATATACAAATATATATATATAAACAAAATAAATAATATAGTAGTTATAAATAAATAGAAAGTATTTAATGAGGGGTGCACAACGGGCCGCAAGGCCTAGGTGTAAGGGAGACTTGCTTTCCCCCCCGTCCAAACAACAACAACAAAGTATTTGTAAAATTATTTTATTTTAATAAATAAAAAAATATAATTGAATATTTTGTTGAACATGAATAAAGGCATCTTTTTATTATATTAGTTTTTTTTTAAAAAAAAATATTGCATATATTTAGGAGGGTTATTTTAGTGTCAAATATAGAAGTTTAACTGTTTTTTCAACATAAAAATATCTTTAAATAAAATTGTATTAAAACTAAAAATATATTAATATAAGTTATACTTATAAAACAAGGCTCTATTGCACTAACTATATCCTTATCATATCACTAATCATTTTTTTGATAAAAGTTTTGTTGCACCAAAACTATATTTGACAAGAAATCAGTGAAGTTTAATTAAAATTGATAAGTAGATTAATAATAAATGTTGGTGTAATAGGGTCCAAGTCTTGAGTCTTAATAGTTAACAAAGACTTAATAGCTTTGGTATATATATTATTTTGTTCATATATGACTTGTGTTTTGTTAAAATAAATAAGGGCTACTTATTGTTTTTGTTATGTAACTTCAAAAATTATTAAGTAATTATTTGTAATAGGCAGATAGACTAAGCCTTACTACAGGAGTTTATAGCTTAGTGTATTTGAAAACAAATGATATTTATATTTGTTTGAAGCATAAAAGCTTAGATTATTTAAAGTATGTAAACAAATTGTTAATTTTTATTTTGATTTCTTTAACCATTTTTTGGTTTTAGATAATCAAATGTATCATTTTATATATTTTTACAATTAGATGATTAAGCGACTATTAATGAATAATCTAAAAATTAAAAAAAAAATATAGAGAAATGGAAAATTATTATTTAATTGATTTATTATTCATATATTTTACTATATAATTGATTTATAATTCTTAATTGATATATTATTCTTTGTTATTTAAATAAAACTTTTCTTAGTAAGACTGTGTTTAGTATTGTCTATATTTGATAATAAATATTCTGTTTTTAAAGTATATATAAAGTTATAAACGTATTAAAAAACAATCAAAATTAGTCCATGGAACCTTCACATGAAGTATTACAAGTGAATGAAATTAGAAAAAAAATGTAATAAAAATCACTATACAATAACATAATAATTAGAATCAATATGGGTACATTTTGTAATTACATAGGTGAATAGAAAGCTAAAATTAGGACACGGATTATTAAAGTTATATGACACAAAAATATATTTAATTTAATTTGATATTTAATTTCAATATTTTGAAATATTGATTATTATATTTATAGACAAAAAAACCTTTAAATATTAATTAATAATGAACAAAATTTAATAGAGATTCTTGAGAAACTTTAAAATATACTAACAGGTAAATAAATTTATTTAATAACGTCCTTGCTCCATGTCAATATTGTTTGCTTTCGTGCAGTATACCAAAATTTGTAGTCTACATATTCAATTTTTGATCCTTGGCTTTAATAAATTTAAAAGAGATCCTTGAGAAACTTTAAAAATATATACGAAATATTAAAGACCAGGTAAATAAATTTATTTAATAACGCCGTTGCTCCATGTCAATATTGTTTGCCTTCGTGCAATATACCAAAATTTGTAGCCTACATATTTAATTTTTGATCCTGTGCTTCATATTCAAAAATTAAGTAATATATAGATATATATAATTCCAAAGTTTAAATTAAAAAACTAAAGTTACATTTTTAACATTATCATTTATTAATAATAACTAATATTAATTTAATTATTTAAATAAACATTAATTATAAGAATTATATAATAATTAGGAAATGTTAATTAAAAATATATGAGATATATTAGAAAATTCTTAAATTATTTTTTTATTATATTATTTTTTATTACAATTGCATTGTCATTTATATTTAAAAACTATTTTGAAGTTAAATATTTTGAAAACATTGTTTCAATGATTAAGATCCATTACTATTAAATTAACAAAGCCCTTATTTGCAATAATATTAATTTATTTAAACTTTAAACGGTTATAAGATAAAGAAAAGTAAATAAAAAACTGATTTAATATATCCAATATGTTCATGTTCATTGTTCGAATAAGATGAAAGTATATTTGTACAAGTTAAGCTTTATAAGTTTAAATGAAGAATAAGGCAACTGCTTTGAAGTTCGCTGAACTGATTTGAATTCATTTTCCGCAAAGCTCTCCAATACAAAAATTGTATTTGTAGATTTTAATGGGAATCTATATAAAATAGAGTCTTTTTTTTAAACAACTTCTTTAATTAGTATAAATTTGCAATTTTTTTATATCCAAGATACAAGATGCATGCTTTGTTGTTATGTCTGTTACATTCAAAAGTTTCTCAATAAATAATGTATTAAGAAAATTTTTTTTTCGCAAAATAAGTATATGAATATAATAGTTATCCCCAGAATTTTTCTTATCCTTATTTTACAACAGCAACAATTGAAATAAAAAAAACATTACATAAAACTTTTTTTGTCATTACAATACATGACACTAATTTGTTATTATAATGTCACCAATATTGTTTTTCTCTTTTTTTTATGCTTATTTTTCTTAATCCAATTTTTCAATTAATACTTAAAGAATTGTAAATTTTATGATTTGTAGTGTTAAATGATTTGGTTTTTCTGTGTTTTCTTAAAAATGTCTTTAATCCTTGGTACATATGTATATAAGGATAAAGAATTGTAATATATATTTAAATGGGATAACTGATATTACAAATATACAAAACAAAAGAGGAAATAAAGTAAAATAACAGGGGTGTTAACTAACATTTACCACATCAAATATACACATTAAATTGAAATGAATATAGAATTAAAAGTATACAAATACGAGTGTGTAAGCCAATTACAATTTCATTTCAATTTGTTTTTGAAGGGTGGTAAATTTATTTGAAATATTTGTTTTATTTTTTTTTTTTTTACAAATTTTCAAATCGAAAGATTTTTATGTTGAAAAGAAGAAGAAAATATAGTAATATAAAAGATTTTGAAACAAGTATTAGTATACTTCAGCAGATATTTGGAAAAAAAGTAGTTTATGTGCAATATTTAAGGTTTTTTGGGTTTTTCAATTTTAAGGTGAACAGAAATAAAAGGCTTTACTAAAAAACCTATGTTTTTGTTGGTGTATTATAAATTCCAAAATGTAATACAAAACTATAATAAATTTATAAAAAACGTATTAGTTAGAAATGATTTTAGTATATTAAGATAACTATATTTTATTAAAATCAAATCCGAATTTTCTGCAATGAAATTACTTTGATCTGAATTCTGATGTATTTCAACTTCCTTTCGCTTTCTATTTAAGAATTATACCCTTGCGGAGTTTTATTCGGCATGGGTAAAAATTAATTGTAAATAAATTGAAAACATTTTACAAGATTGAAGTTAGTTTATAACATACTTTTTTCACATGAACTTGGTCCTTTTCCTGAACTTGTTTATTTTTTTTGCTGCATATAGATTCCACTACCTTTTTTTCAATATGTTAATCCACTTACTGCATCTCAAGAAACAGGGTGATTTAATTTGAAAATTAATGGCTAAGTACTTATTCGTAAAGGAAAAAACTGTTTTGAAAATAGAATTTCATCTCTGAGCGTAGTTTTTATTCAGATCGTCAGAGTTTGGAATGAAGTCCACTCTCGGCCTGTACATTGCTCAGGGCACTGCTTTTTACAGTTTACTCTGAGCGCTCAAAAGATATAAGAAGAAAAAAAACCTTATTAGAATAATTTTGTTGGCCTGTTTGATAAGCAGTCTAAGCATTATCTGTTGATAAGCATAATATAAATTACTCTGATAGTAGTCTTTCGATATAGATACAAATATTAGGCATAAGAACTTTAAAAAAGAACTCATTTAACTTTCAACTATGACTTTTGAAATAAAAACTTGACTAAAATTCAAAATTCTTAAACATTCATAAATTCATAAATTCTAAAACAATTTAAATATAGCTGAATTTTACTAAAAGAAGCTTCAAAATTGCTTTAATTTGTTCTTAATCACCAGAAGACTCATCGATCAGCAGATCTTAATCAGCAAACTTATTGGCTACAAGGAAATTTACTTTTTACACTTGTATACTTTTAATACTCATTGATTCCCATTCGATATTCGCAATAAAAAAAATTATACTATATATTACAATTTTTATTTGTTTTTATTTGCTAAATGATTTTCACATTTTCTCATCTTTAAGCATATGCTTTTACTAAGACCATTTGGATATATATATATACTAAAAAGGGGCAAATCCCCTTGTTTTATATTTAGCATAATACTAAATGTCTTTAACTTGTTTTTTTTTTTTAAATAAAAACGTTCTTAAAGCCTTTTAATGTAAATTAATTTTTATTTTTTTAAATAAAAATCAAAATTAAAAAAAAAAAACAATAATTTAGAATTTTTTAGAGTGATTGATGTGATTTTATGTTTGGTATCTCTTTCTATCATGTTTATTTAAAATAATGAAGCGATTTAGAGTTAATATATAAGTAAGTAATGAATTTGCAGATTGTTGATTTCATGTTAATAAAAAGGTTGGTGGGATTTTCTCTTTATTATTATTTTTTTTCTATCTTGAGGGGTGAATTTTCGAGAAAATGTGATGAAAGTGTTTGTTTTATTTTTTTGTTATTCTGCTTGTTATTTCCTAAATAGATTAGAAATAGACCCATTATTTAGGTAATTTGCATCACTATAGAATAAATATAGAAAGATTGATGTTAACAGAAAATTAACTCAATCCAATTTTTATTAGATTTTTTATAGAATTTTATTTTATCATGTTGTGTTTTATGTAAAAAAAAAAAAAAACAACAACAAAAAAAAGTATACTGAGAATTGAAGGAAAAAATCAATAGGTCGTCCTTTTTGTATGGGTTAGATTGAATTGAATTGGGTTGTATACCTTCATTAAAAACTTGTTTATTAAAAATTTAATGTTTCGCGGTAAATGTGGTATAACCTAAAATATTTTTTTTTTTTTTTATATATATTTTACATTTTTAATTAAATTTGGATTTTATTGGCAAAATGGATTTATATAATATCATGAACGTCGGTATTAACTTAATTTAAGGCTTGTCTTGATTATTTTACAATTTTTATTATACTGGCTTTTAATATTCGAAAAAGAAAAAAGGTGCAGATTTCATGCTGTGATGAAAATTCTTGTTAGTTTAGTTTAAGGTATTAAAAGTTGCAATAAAAAAAAAGTATCTGTAGGGAAATTGAAAATTAAAAAAAAAATAACATTGTAAAGCTGTTAACTTGACTAATTAATAAGTTTGTGGTAGACCTAAAAGATATAAAGTTAATTAAATTAATTTATATTCTATGATTATTTAAGGTTGCCTATTTATAGGATCATATTAATTGTTTTTTTTTAAAGATGATAGAGGAGGAAATTGATTATTGTATTTAAAAGTTACGAGTTATTGGTTAACTTATATTCAGGTAAATTCAATTTAGGAAAAATTTAATTGTAACTCTTTAATTTAATTGCTTGGGTAAAATCATAAATATATAAATTTAACAACTTAAAGATCTGGATATTAATTATTTTTAACTAACTATAGCGGCTTTCTATAATTTCATTAAAAATTCATTAATAGGATAATAATTAATATTAGTAGCCAAATTTTATAACTTACATTGTGAATTATAGTTATTAATTTAAATAATTGGTTAATTTTTTAAATAAGACATTTGTATTTTAATTTTCTTGTAAAGTTATTACCTAAAATTTTTGTACAATTTAATTTAAAGATTTTTGTTAAGACAAATCGAAATAGTTGTGAAAGTGCTAAGCTCCATTGTATTAATTAAAAAAAAAAAAAAATTTAATAACATATTGTTTTAAGTTTCGATACCTTCGGATGGGATTTTAGTTAGACCTTATTCTTGTATTTCGATTTTTATTTAAATTTCTGTAGTCTAGGGTAAATTTAAAAATAAGATTAAGAATTAAGATTGAAAAATAAGAAGTCCGTTTCAAGAACAATATTTTTAGAAATCCATCCGTTAAAGGATTTTCAATCCCTCAATAGTTGAAAATAGTATAAGGCTAATCATTTAACAGACGGGTCTGGTACGCAATCCAAAACTAAATTCAAAAGAATTGTATATTAATTAAAATTCCTTTTTCATACAAAAAATAATCCCTCCTAATTCAGAATCTCACTTTTACATAAGTATAATTATTTGGAAAAAAGCCAATTCTGAATTTGAATCAAACTCTAAAATCTCTCCTATTAATATTTTTTATAAATATTTGTAAGTTATTTTAAATATTCGAGTTTTTCAAAAAATAAAATGTTATCTACCGAGACCTTGTACCGCTCTCTTTAACAGACAGACTTAAAGTATTATTTCATATTGATCAATGAGTTAGAAATTTGTGTAATTTAAAATTTAAGATAATTCACTAAAATTGTATCGGATTGGTGACGTAGTGATTAAGACGTCGACCTTTCAATTGAAGGGTCTCAGAATCAATCCCTGGTCGGGTCATATCAAATAAAAAAATATAAATTATAATTTATATTGTAATATAAAAATAAAATACCTGCCGCACCTGAAAAGGGAAGTCTGAATCAGTAGCTTATTATATTGTATGTAGTAAGAGACTTTAATATCATATTGTTTGTGGTAACTTATATTTTATAATAATTAAATTTTACACATGATAATTTATTAATTCTTAAGGAATCGTAGTTAGTTAACAAACTAAAGAAACTGCTATCGAATAAAACCCTGATTTCTTATAAATTATCTTAAACTATATTTATAAGAACAATAAAATGAGAATCTTATATTTATTAGGTAGTGTTAGTATCGATCATGTGGTCAATGTGATAAGTACTATGTATTTAGATATTTTTTTAAATTGTAAACCACAGGAGTAGAGTTTTTTATAAGTTTGATATTGTAACTATTAATGCTCAGCAAAGAAATTTAGGTTTATAGTAACGATTTTTAGTTTTTAAATTTAACTTGCACTGAGCCTTTCTAAATCAACCTTAAAGATTTTTGAAAAATTTCTTCAAGTTAAACTTAAAAAATATAAATTTTTTTAATATTAAAATACTCAAATTGAATTATATAAATTATTTTAAGATTATGAAAAGTATATATAGTATATATTTACATTACACATAAGATTAAAATAAATAATAAATTTTATCTTAAACTTTACACTTAAGTGACCACATGTATCATATTTTTAACCTTTTATTCTTTTTTATTTCAAATTTTCTATATATATATTTATTTTGTAATCATTAATCAAAAAATGTATTCACTTGTTTTTTTTTTTAGTACATGTGTATACTAATATACACTTTATAATAAAATATTAATCGCCATAAAATCATAATTCATATTTTATTGAAAACATCTTAATAATATATATTCAATATATAAGTATTAAAATATATAAAATTTACACTAGATAAATAATTGAAGACACAATATAATATCCAAAATAAGCCATTGTATATAATATGTAACATTGTTAACTTAATTTAAGATTCAATTTTTTGATTTAAAAAGGACAAAAGTGCGATGGGTGCGACATTTGGGTTCTATATTTGATTCATAAATAACCATAGTATATGTTACCATCTTCAAGCCAAAATGTCCTGCAACCATAAAAAAACAAACCATACTAAAAACTAGTACTATATAGATTTAATGGTATTTAATTTTATTTATTTAATATTTTATACCAAATCTTAAATAATCTTGAACATATTGTTGAAAAGGGGGAGAGAGAGTTATGATTTTAAGGTATAACCATAAAAAAAAAACAAAATAGAAAAAACATTGAACATTAAATGGACAGAAAAATAAAAGAGAAACAAAGATATAGAAGAGGTTTCACATAAATCATAAATATTAAATGGATAAAATGAGTTCAGATTAAAAAAAAAACCAAAACGTGAACGAAATATAGGAACTAAAAATTATGATTTGTTAAAGATAGAAAAATCAAAGTATTAAAAAATAAACAAAAATAAACAGAAGAAAAACTCATATTTTTATGGACAATAGGAAAAACTATTGAAAGGATGTCGATGATTATCTATATATATTTTTTCTATCTTTACTTAATTGATGATGTGGAAACTATAAACTAATATTTGTGTTATTTGTGATTAGGATTGCCAGATTCTGTTATCTTGAATTGTTTCTCTTTTTAACTTTTCTTTAATTATATTAGGGAATTTAAAAGCTGTTGCAGAATACAAACTATGTTGGGTTCCATTTCAATGATAAATTACTTTCCAAATTTGGGTTTAGTTATTAGGACTTTATGATGCTTATCAGATGAATCCTACTGAGCTATTTTGTACTATAAATGGATCGAGCTTTTATTTTTTCTAATAAACTTAACCGGGTCTGAGTTCAAAGTTAGCAGAAGGATTAGATGATAAGAGAATAGAGTAACAATTTAACCAAGTGTACACAATTTTGCAAAAGGATTATTTTACTTAAAAGTCTTTTGTTATACTTTATATATTGAAAAATACGATGCTGTTTCAAATATTTTATTATAAATTTCAATTTTTCAAAAAGGTTTTATTTTATACAAATTCTGAAGGAATTATACTTAATCGAAACCCTGCCTGCTGATAATATGAATAAGTTTATTATTATATAATAATTAAAAATTAATAAATATGACCAATGGTAAAGGGATTAAGACGCCGATGTTTCAAGTAGAAGGTCTTGGGTTGAAAAACCCAGTCAAATCATATCTAAAAAACAAATATTGTATAAAATTATATAATAATATTGTAATGTATAATAAGATAATATAAAAATATATGACTCTTGTATAAGATAATACAAGTGGCACACAAAATTTACAATTATATTTATGTATTCATAATCTCATATAAAAGCTAGAACCGAGTACTCAACGGCTTGGTGCATTTAACGATTACAGAAACTGAAGCCTAGTCTACTCGTATATGACTGTATGAATGCCTTATACTCCTTAAAGGAGGAGAAAAGAATTGAAAAAATAACTGCTAAGATGGTGTTGTACAAATTAGAACTTAAAATAAACACTTATTTATTTGAATCTTCACAAGATTAAGATATTAAATTCGTATTGTAATAAAAACTGTACAACTTGCAATCCTATATTTTTGTTTCTTAATATAAATTTCAAGGATTCAATAAACATATGTGCATGCATATATGTAGTTTAGTATAGTGCCACCTCATTTATTTATTAACTGAAAACTAATAACTTGGAAGGGTGATTTGAGAGCAAAAAAATAAAAAAAAACAAGAGAACTAATTCAATTTGATTCACCCTTGCTTTCATTTTTTTTTTCTTTGGATGATTCCTTTAAAAAAATAATGAGTTCTGCGCAAAAAAAAAGGAATAAAACTACTATACATATATTTTGGACTATAAAAATTGCTGATACTTACTAATAATTTTTTTTTGTTTGCTTTGTAGTTTAATTTTTTTTTTGAATTAAAAAGGTCACTAAATCCACTACTAGATTCTTGTTATCTTTATTTTTAAAAAAAAAATTTTTGTTAATATGAATAGTCATTTTGGTCATATCTTTAATATAGTCATCTTGATATCTGGTCCAGTTAATAGCTGACCATTAAATTTTTGTTTTAAAAATTTTTATAATATCATGATGATAATTGATAAAGTCATTGAAAAGCAATAGAATTGTAATAAAAAGTGTTTGTTACTTGACAGATTATTATTTAGATTATTTTTTTAAGCACTTTGATAAGCACTTTTATTGAAATATTTTATTTTCCCGACGATAGCTGCAAAACATTAAAAGTCATCCGTAATAACTGTACGATTTTTCTTAAGAGAGGGTTGGACTTAAACTAACTAAAACTAACCACGTCATTTTGAAAACCTTGTCCTTGAATAAGGACCTTCAATTCAATATGCCTTTTTAAAATTTCTTTGAGCAACGGAAGGAGGAAAGCATGCTTATAAAATATGGTAATTCAGAAGTCACCATAAGCGCAGGTAATAGAGTAGTTTATAACAAACAAAAAATTGAGAGGGGGTCTGTTAGGGGGAGGAGGTAAGGCCCTTAGTAATTTCTTTAAATTTTTAAGCACCCAAAGTAATTTCTTTAAATTTTCAAAGAAACAACAAAATCTTCGCCCTATACAATATAGAAGCTTCGCTTAAGTGTCGGTAGCTTTAGCTGAGGTTATGGGCTTTTATAATCCTATCTTAATTAAATATGTCGTTATTTTCGAAACCGTTAGAAATCTTTATAAACTTCTTTGTCATCTCTGTTCTTCGTGACCTATGAGTTTTGGACACCCTGTATCTATTTTGTAAAAAACTTTTAATTAATAACATTTTTTAATTTCAATTATTTTTTTAGGAAAACTGAAGCGTTAAGATCCTGTTTTTTTGAAAAGAATCATAATTACAAATTTGAATAATTTTTAACTAATTTTTTTATAATGTTTGTGTCTTAATCCTGTACTAAAATCTTTGACTCATTTTAGTGTAAGGTTTTATAATACGGTTTTTATTTTCTAAGCTCTAAATCCTTAAATTACGTGTTTCGATATTTGTTTAGAAGATATTAAAATGTCAGATTATTTGTATTTAATTAATTTTTATTATTATAGAATAATGACATCTTTGTTTACATAAATTTGTTAACTTAATTGCTTCGTTGTAATTCAATTGTAATACTTATTTATTTGTTTAAATACACTTATCTTATACCCTTCCTTAAATTTTCGTTTTTTTTTAATTTTATAAAATTTATTGAGAGTTAAAAAATTGAACAATTTCAGAATTTTATCATTGGTAAAAAAACAAAACGATACGATAATTTTCTAATATAATGTACCAAAACAATTTATTTTGCAAAATAAAACTAATAAAACAACTTATAATATAAAGTATGAGTAAAAAAAAATATAAAAGTCCGGATAACAAAAGGTCGTATATCAATTCAAATAAAAATCTCTAGAGCAGAAAAATTAATACAAATTTTTGTTTTTTTTATACTTTCCTTTCAATGTTATCAGAGTAGATGCGTTTTGCGTTTTTTTTTTTCTAACTAAGAGATGGGGGAGTCGAGAAAAAAGGGATAATCTTAAAGGACACATTTATATCTTTAGTACATATTTCCTCCGTCCCATCCAATTGTCATTCAATGGTTAATTTAAACAAAAATCTTATAAAATATTAGTTTATCTTTAAATGTTTATTAAATTAAAAGAATTTAGTTAAATTATGAACATTTTTGACTTTAGAGAAAATAAAAAACACTTAATTTAATGAAATACACTATAAGTATAGAATAAAATAGAATAACCAGACCGGAAAAGTTCTAAATTTGATTAATATTATTTCCTTAAAAAAATTAAAAATAAAATTGATTTTGAGTTTTGAACTCACTCTGAGAATCATTAAAAGATTGAAGTAAACATTTCCTATATTTTTTCCAAGCAATAAATTTAAAAAAAAAATACAAGAAAATACAATTGAAAATTTCCAATATGTTTTTGTTTTGTTTTTTTTAATAGGAAAATTTGAAAAAAATTTTCTTTTTTGATTTAAAAATTTATTGGTTTTAAAAATGTAAAATTTAAATTCGATTTTTCCGGTTAATTTTTATTTTTATATTTTTTAAAAAAAAATTTCCAACCGATTATTTAAAACCGACAAATTTCGAAATTATTTGGTCTCATAATCATTACATTATTATACCAAATAAAAATAACTATTTATTTATTTAAAATAAATTTTTAAATTGTTAATGATATTTTAAAAAAAATTTCATTCAATATTTTAAAGGGTTGGGTGATTTAAAGTTTAAAATTGGGGTTGTAACAAATAGGGATTATGTAATTCAATATATTTTTAAAAATCGATTTAATTGTATTTAATAGAAGTTACTGAATTCAAATATATTTTAATTTGACATTTTATATATAATTTGTATAACAATTTAGGAAATTTTAAAGTTTAAGTTTTAAATAATAAATTGAGAAAAACCATAAAATTGGGTTTATTGAAAACTTAAATTGAATTGTATTGAATAAACAAATTATTTTGAATTACATTAAAAAGAACTTAAGTTTCCGGTTAGGAAACAACTTTTTGAATGAATATATAATATGTCGTCTACAATTTTGAATTAGTTTATTTAAATATATACAAATGGAGAATAGAATAGGAATAAATTGATTTATCGATTACTGCGGTAGAAAGAATTCAAAGTAATATGGAGTTCGATGAAATTTGTTCATTTTTAAAATTGAAATTATAAAGGTACACTTCAAATAATAAATTAGAATAAAGCCGCCCATAAGATTTCAAAATTATGATGGAACTGTTCTTTGTCATGCTTAAAAATTGTTGAAGGAGCAAGAAGGTGAATTAAATCTTGTGATTCTGTCTATTATGAAATACTGTTTCCTAATAGAATCCTAAGTTTCCAAATGCTACTTTTTATAAAATCCTACTTTCGAAAATCATACTTTAGAAAATCCTACTTACGAAAATCCTCCCGTACCAAATAATTTAAATACAAAAAAAAAAGAAGCTTTCACCTTTTACTCTTCAATTTGTTAATTTTTTGTATAGCTGAAAAAAGTTGGAAAAAATTCGACATAAGTTCAAAAACGGCATAAGTTCGGAAAATAAGCAAATTTAAGGAAATGTTTATTTTAATATTTTTAGTGTGTAAGCCTTCTGAATAAGGGGATATTACCCAGAAGATTAACCGAAACAAATTGTAATAAAGCCAAAATATATTTTACTGACTCCTTTATGATTGTGTGCATTCGCTTAAGACAAAAAAATGATACCAATCTTTTATAAAATAATTGAGTCCTTTTTCATCCTTTTCATTATTTACTTATCACTTAATTTAATTTTTGGTGACTTGGTTTTTTCATTATTTTTTGTAAAATTTTGTTTGATATTTTAGTCCGTCTTTAATGCCCTCAACAGTTTCAATTTTTTGTTTTTTTTTTTTCAATCTATACGATTGTAAACCAACTGTCTCCTATATTCACTTTTATTTTAACTTCTTCATCCATACTTTGTTTTTTCTTACCTTCCTTATTGGTAATAGAAAAATACTATATGGTGCTGTTTTTTTAAATTATATATTCTTTTTTATTACTTAGTATATGTATGAATTATGGGACATTTAAATAGTATGGTTTGGGTTTTAATAAATTCCAACAGAGGTTCCATTCATGATTTCTTGACTTTGATTTCATTATTTAATAGCTTTCTGTGCAACTTGTACCTAATTCTCTAATCCCTTGATTTTATAAATATTTTTTTATGAATTTAAATTTTTTTACATTAATTAATTACAATTTAATTCGAGTTTTTCGTTTGGTTAAAAAGTTAAAAAAAATATTTCTAAGTACTTAATGTACTCTAAAACGAAAAACTTTAGGAAAGTTTACCTAAGTCACCTTGAATTATTGCAAAACAGTTTAAAAGTAATTACAATATTATATTCAGCCCAATATCTCATTAATACAGTAGATGAAATTATAAATTAACAAGAGACTTCTCAAACACAAGGTTTAAAATATATTAAAGATTTTATATAATTTTTCAGATACATTTTTTATCCAGGAACTATACGACAATTCCTTTTCCATTTCCCCTCTTCACTAATCAATTTAAATTTTCTTCAACTTACTATTCTTTTTACTATTTTTTTTGTGTTTTTATTTTTCGTTATTTTTTTGAGGAAAAGAAAGAAAATGACAAAAAAAAATAAAATTCTTAAATTCAAATTTAAATCTGTTATTTATTGGATCCGGAAGGGTTATTACAAGTCTTGTCAAAGGCAATGAAAAATATAAATGAATGGTATCATTGAGCCTAAAAAAAAGAAATATAGGAAGAGATTTTAAAACCATAGAATTTTTTGGGGATCTTATATCATTTATATGTTTGTTTGTAATCATTGTTGTTGTAAGTTATATATATATAAATTTTTAATATGATTACTATAAATATAAAATTATTCTATTTAGTTGAAGAAACGAAATTTTATTATTATATGGGATAACATAGACTTATTGTATCATTTGTTTTTGTTTTTATTTTGTATCTTTCCAAAAAAATAACCGTTTCCGGAGCTTAATGGACTGAATCCTGTATATGCAGATAGAAAAGGATTTTTTTTTATTGTTTTTTCAATTTGAAATTGTTTTGTGTGTTAAGTTATGTATATTGGATGTATTTGGGAAAAAAAGTAATTATTTGATTTAAGAAAAATTTCGAAAAAAAAAAATTTATGAGAAAATATTATTGGGTTTTCAGTTTTACTTTTCTTTTCTGATAATTTATCACTTTTTAGTACTTTTTTTTTTAATAAAAAAATGATTACAGAAAAAATATGTTTGTTAAAAAAATATGTTTATTGCCAAAATAAAAATTTTAATTTATATTTTAGATATATATATAGTTATGTATGTTTAACTTTGTTAAATTAGTTAAAACTTATTATATTTGTCATGAGTTAAAAAAAAAAAATAGTTTTGAATGAGTTAAAAATGAGTTTAGTGTTAAAATAAGGTTTTTTGAAGCAAATGAAATTTTAATTAAATTTTATAAAGTTTGGTTCACATTTTTTAAACTATTTTAATTTACTAAGTTAATTGTTATTAATTTTCCGAAGGTAAAATACTTTTAAGTATATGTCTTCCTGTTTTACATAGTTATTCCTATATTCCTATTTAGAAGTTGTTATATAGAAATAATCAATAGAAATATACATTTGCTATTTGATTTTGAGGTCAAGCTGGTTGTAATACACTTGGGAATATTAACCTATATAGTAATCAGGGATAATTGCATATAATTTTAGTTATAAATCGTTATTACAAACTAAAAGAGATAATGAATTGTTAAAAATATAGAAAATATGTCATGTGTACTTATTATACATGGTGACAATTTATTGAGCTTCAAAATATGGTATCTTCCATATATAATAACCCTAAAATTATAAATCGAAAGTTAAACAACATTTTTTAAAAAGAGGAAATCTTAAGACTCCATTTCCTCAGTAACGCTTGTATATTTATCGGCTGGATGGCACAGTGGTTAGAGTTCCCGGATTTGAATCCCAGTGAAAGTGAAAAAACTTTTCTGGTTTTCGACGCGAAGCTACCATTCGCCATTGGGTTCAAATTAATGGCTTAATCAATAATTAATAATTATATATCTTTAATTAAAAATACATTAATAAAACAATATAAACCAATACAAAATATAAACAAATAATTTAATTGAATAATATAACTCACAGATATAGAATACCATATAATTTAATTACAAAATATTACAATATAAACAAAACATAAAATTGTATCTATAGAAAATCTAAGACGTTTCTACATGTTATATGGCCTAGTACTATCTCATGTTTGAATTGTAAGTAGAATACATTAAGATCAATTCTAATAACACGAATATAATATGATCTCCTGTTCCAAAATGTACGTATGGTTTAGACAGACTTGTTAGCCTAACAGTTAGAACTTAAAAAAAAAAACATATAAACCCTCGAGTTATGTAAGGTGTTTTTTATTTTTTTAAAATCTCCTGCCAGTCCTTAATGTTATTTTGCCTATATATAAGTACTATCTGAAATAATCATTCAAGATTGATGAGATTAATATCTCAACGAATATCAGTGCAAATTCATGGAACAATTAGAACATACAACAGAAGAAGTGTAACACTTATTGTAGAAATCAAAAAAAAAAATAGGGAAATTGCGATGATTTGCTGTTCTATAGACATAGACATAAATCGAAAAATTGATAATACGTGGACAATGAACTAAATATAATGAAGATTTATACCGAATTGAAGTACTTATTTAGTATCAGACTTTAAAACAAGCAAAACAGTACTAATTAATAGGAAAAACAATAAAATATTAATTGTTCAAGATATTCTTAATATATTGGAAAAAAAAACACTTGTAGATGTGTAAATATCTTTAGAATTCTGTCAAGATTTAAAATATAAAAATTAGGTGAAAAATATTTCTAATCATTTTTAAATAGAAAACATATATTTTTTTTATCAATTTTAATTGTTATAAAAAATCTTAAAATAATTATTAATAAATTTGTGTTATCTTTTTTAGCTTTTATCATTCGAAAGACGTTTACGATCGGATATTGACAGTTAATATTTATAAACATTAAATGACATTTGTGACCTTTTCTATATTTACAGAGGTGTGGGGATTTTTATTTATTTTACAAAATAACAATTCACCATTGTTTAGAAAATGATGTACTCCACAAGTGGTACGCGCAATTTAAATTTTTTATTAAAAATAAAAAAAAAACATTATTTTTATTTTGTTTAAAATCATTTTAATTTTTTTATCAATGATAAAAGAAGATTAAATTGAAATTGTTTGGACATATTATCAAAAAAATTTGATTAATTAAAAATACCAATTTTTGTTTTTTGTATTTTTATTACGTCATAATATTAAACAAATAAAATAAATTGATAAATTGATAAAAATTTGACAAGTAAAATACTATTAATAAATAAGTTAGTAATTTGGATTTATTCAATAAATTGTAAGGTGTCATGTTTATATACAATATTTTATTTGTTATCTTTTACATAAACCAAAAAAATCCTATGTGTAGACTAAAATGGGAAAGAAGGAAGGTAGAACGAAATTTAATATTTTAACTTTTTTAAAATATTTGAAGTTTGTATCTATGAAATTTTAAAAAAAATTTTTTTAAAAATAGGTTTTTTTTCCGGGGTTTTAATAACCGGGTGGCGGCAGCCCTTACAATAGAAGTTCTTTATTATTGCAAATACATATATGTAAAAAAATATCTATTGGATAAATTTTATAATTTGTTACAAAATTTAGATTATATGCTTTTTTCAGAATATTTATGTATATGTGTATGTATACAGATCCAGGCAAGTGAAAATACAGGCAAATAGTACAGGGAAATGAAATCCTGATAAATGTAAATACAGGCAAATGACTTTCCCTGATAAATGTAAATACAGGAAATGAGGCAAATGAAATACAGGCTTGAGATAGTAATCCATTAATGCGATTGGTAATGCGATTTTAGTGTGTACAACGTGTTCATTAAACAAATAACTATCAAATTATGTTCGAGGCATGTTCGATAAAGAAAAGATATTTGATTTAAAATCATACTAAGGAAATTTATACATTTCAAAAGAAAATCGCCATCTCTACATGACATAATTTGCTTTTTAATTTAATTTATCAAATTTATTAAGTTCTAACTTAAAACTATCAGTCTAATGTCGATTTTCTTCCTTTTAAACTTTTATTTAACTTAACTTATAACCTATACTAGTAAAAATCTATTGTTTGATTTAAATAAGAGTTGAGATCAAAAGTTAGTTCAAATTCAACGCAACCTTCGAATTATACGCTTACGCTCTAAATTTGACGTCTCTCAAAGATTTCTATCTTAAAATTTGCAAAAAAAATTAACACCATTTATTATGTTTCATTTGATAACATAAAATGATAAAAAATTGATTAATTATTTCCAAAAAAAAGGGTTTCGTTTTTTTTTTAATTTTAATTTTTAATCTATTAAATTTAGCATAAAACTCTTATCAATTTCAGTGGCGACAAAATATACCCAAAAAATTGTGGTATTTTAAAAATTTAAAAAAATTAATACATAAGTATCTTTAAAAAAAATACATAGGTATGGTATACCTATTACATTTTAATTAATCATGTTTAGGTATATAATATCAAATATATATATATAATATATATATATATATATATATATATATACCTACGTAATAAATAATAATTATAACTCATAAAAGTGTAAATAAATAAATTAAATTCAAAATATACCAACATAATAATAAAAAAAAATATGTAATATAAATACAAAAGTTTATAAATTTTTTTTCAATTTTGTTTTTTTTTTTTTTTAATATTTTTGTTTGACCAACAAACTGATTAGATAAAAAAAAAAAACTTTTGCTAACCTGTTTTTTAACCATCATTTTTTTTTTTTAATGTACGTTATATTTTTTTTTAGCAAATACTGTAGAAATAAAAAAAAAGACGACTTTGGTTTAATTAAAGTGGAATTATTTACTTATGATATAAAAGTATCGTTTCCAATCAAATTGTCAATAAAAAAAAAAACAACAAAATTAAATCTTCAGTATTTGTATCTGATATAATTTTTAATATTTTCTTAATAATTTTTTTATTGCAATATATTTGTATTTTGTTTTTTTGTTGTTTTTTTATTTTTTAACTTGCAATTGCAATTTAATTGTAAATATTACAAATAAATATATAAGTTAGTTATTTAGGTTGAGTGCATTTTTCTTTTTAAATTTTAGTTTTGATTTTTTTTTTAAGTCCGTTTTTTAAGACAAAAAAAAAATATAAAAAATTTCTCTGTAAAGACTTTGGTTCGTTTTAAATTTTTAAAGTACTTATTTATTTACATTAAAGTGCATTAAACATTGGTAAGTGCATTAAACATTGGTAATAAATTTAAGTTCAAGGAGTTTTTCTAATAATTATACTAATATAAATATATTTATTTATATGTTCCAAAGATGTAAAAGTGGCGCATATACTTAAAGTTAATTTGTTTTTCTCTTGAATTTATATGAGAAAAATAATCTGTTGTTTATTGAGTCTTGAGTTTTGTTATAAAGTTACTAATTTTGTTGTGATTTAATTGATATTCTTTATTAAATATTGGTACTTCTTATTAAATTGTTGGGTACCTTTAGATAAAGATATAAATCCTTTGAATCTTGAATGGCAAAAGAAATCACAGGTTCGTTTGAGGTAAATTTAATCTTGGTATTAATAGATCTTATTTATGATGTATTGATATTGTTCGACTAGATTTTTGACTTCAAAAGCCACCTGAAAAACTTACCCGCTTGGCCGTTTAAGATTCTAAGACATTAAAAATACCAGCACTTAACCTGCTTGCGCAGTGATGGGTGAAACGCTAGGACATAATGTCCATATAGGGTTGAATGGAAGGAATAAGTTAACTTTTCTCTTGAATTGTTCTAAATCATAAGTATTGGGAAACACATGCATGGTAATGTGTTCCGAAATTTGGAGGTACGACTTAAAAAAGACTTATTATCTTATAGTTGAGAGTTCTAGTTTGAAAAAGCTCTTTAGTATATATATGTGATTGAGCTACTAAGCGTGTATTACGTTGGAAGGGTTGGAATTTTGGCATATAATTAACGGATTTAGTTCCCTTTTGTTTTTTTTACCGCTAACTGTTCAATTGTTAGGCTAATAGCCTGCATATACCATAGGTACATGTTGGAACAGGGAATATTATATTCGTGTTATTAGAATTGATCTTAATGAGCCCCACATACAATTTAAACATGGGATTTAAGATGATCTAGCCCCACTTATATATTTTAAATTAAGTTTTTTGTAGAAGTTCAAATTTAATAGATTGAATAAAATTTTTAATATAAATCTTTATATATAGTATTTTATTTATATGATGTATTTTATATAATAATTCGCATTTATATGAAATTCTCTTTATTGTATATTCTATGTGCTTTTATATTTATTTATATATATGTATTTTAATTTTTAAATATATGAATACATGAATATTTGTATCTAGCAATTAGAAACGCTAAACAACTTATCTTTGATTAATTTAAATTTATATATAAGTATGAGTATTTTTTTTCCTCTATCGGCATTAATTAAATCTTATTTTATTATTAATAACCTTACTATTTATTATCCTATTTAAATTTTTTAAAAAGATATTATTTACCTCTAACACCTGAATCAATTTCCGAATTCAATTAAAATAATTTAATAAAAAATATTAGTTAATAATGAGCATATATAATCCTTTACTTCCCGGAAACGTTAAATGTCATTATATGTATTCTCTACACTTATATAAACCTATATATATATATATATATATATATAATAAATGTATATGAACATATAATATGCATCCTTAATTAAAATAAAACAATTTATCCTGATTAAAATATTTTAAATACTCTTAATACTATTAACACGGTTTTTTTTTTTTAATTTTTATAACACTATAATAAATATGCTTATAATATAGTTGAAAAATGTCATCCCCCATGTTACGTAGTTTAAAGAATAAACGCGAAAGCTATTAAAATTATAATATTAATTTGTTTTTCAAATTTATTGTCCGTCAGTCTAATCGTCTGTAAGTTATTTTTTATTTTAATACTTACATTTGAGTTTGTTTTTATAATAAAAAACATGCTGAACCTATTATTTTAAGGCTTTTTACAGTGCAGTTCGACTATAGTTTTTAAAGAACTGTTTTCAAATTAGTATCCTTAAAATTTTATTAAGTTAATTTTTGTTTTTAAACTAAGTTTTTTGAAATTTATATTTATATATATGCATATTGCATAGGTGTTTTTACATTTAGTTTTATTAAACATTTATTTGATGTAAAACAGATTTTATACAAGTATTTGTGTATAAACTATATGTATATTGTGCATCAAAATTTAATTTCATGTGGTTAGTCTTAAGACATTTTGAGGGAAGTTTAATAATTGGGTTTCACTTCTTTTCGGCCTTAATAGTTTTCTAAAATTTATAAAATCAATTCTTGATTTTTTTTACGAGGGATGTTGGAAGTTTTTACGGTATCTCCCGTACGATGTTCGTATAGTGTTGGACCTTCTAGAGTACCGTAATATTAAAAATAAACTTTGAAGAATATGATAATTGCAGAATAAATAACTAATATAAGTAGCATAGCAACTATTGAATTTTTATTTATTAACTCAATTTAATGCCGTCATCCAGAGAGATATTTTTTAATTAATAGATAGATCCTGTAATATAACCAAATATTATGTAGAATTTAAAGATGTTGACCTATTTCTGTTGTAGAATAAATTGTTAGAAAAATTTGTCAGACTGTTATATAAAACTGTATTTTTGTTCAACGTCTTTACAATATCAATTAGATTACTTAAAGTTATTTTATGAAGGTTTTTTATTAGAAAATCTTGTTTTTAGAATATCTCGTTTTTAATTAAAAAATCTCGTTTTTAAGGCTTATCCAGTTGAAGAAAGATTCGAGATTCGAGTTGGAAGAGTTGGAGAGAGATTTTTAAAAATGAGATTTCATAATTAAAGCATTTATTAAACCGAGATTTTCTTTGTGTCTTTGAAATTTAAAATCAGATTTTGTGAAAACGGGATTTACTAACCCGAGATTTCGGTTCAATCCTAGGTTTACTTTTCATGTAATACTATAACTTTTCTTAAGAAATTTATAATATTGAACTTCAAAATATTACAACTACAATTACGTTAAAAAATCAACCTATTATAATTTTTTCCTTTCATACATATTCATCTATTAGTTATATATACATTTTTAATAAAGATAAATATATTATGTAACAACTTTATGTCCATTTTATAACAATCAAACCAATAAATACAAAAAAAAAAAGGCTAATAACCTTATTTTGAAAATTAAAATAATAAAATTAAGTAAAGAAATAATCAATAAACTGGCGTGCGTTCTTTTCTTTTATTTTTTTTCAATCCGATCCGATACGGAACAAAAATAGTTTAAGAATAACCAATTTTTTTATATATATTAAAAAAAATATAGACAACAATATCTGTTAACTATATATATATACTCTATAAAAAAAATAAGGAAGAAAACTTAATAATAATAATAAAAAAATAAATAAATAAATAAAGAATTAGAATTCGGTTGCATCATTTTTATTCATCATCTTCGTTTTTTTTAATTTCATCATTTCTGGTCAAAAGAACAAATCTTTATTATCCAAAAAAAAAAAATAAAATAAAAAAAAAATATAATAAAAAAATTATAAAAGAAATAAAAAAAACAAAAAATTAATGATAAAGAATGAAGAAAATCTGGAATTATTTGAAATTGTTCAATTTGTTTATTGTTGTTGTTTTTTTACTATTTCCGGATGAATATCCTTAAATTTTGTTTTTTTTATTCTTTTAAATATCAAAAGTTTTGTTTTTCTTTTCCGGCGGCTTGTCCAACAAAATAAATATTTTTTTTAATAAAAAATATTAAGATCTTTTGTTCTATAAAATAAAAATAAAGAATTGTCAGTTATTATACGCGAAGAAGTCGTTTTTAAAAAAGAGGAATTAATTAATTCCAAATGAATGGATTGACGTTCCAAAATTTTAAATTTGATTTTAAGCCGCCAACTTAATTTTTCAAGGCTCCACACTAAATGATAACTTAGGCGTATATTTTCATAAATACGCGACATACGTCGGGTTTTTAAAGTTAAATTTTTTTATAAAGCGTCGTACGTCGTACACTTTTAATTAGGTTGTGGCCTAAATCTGCAGGAAATTGTAAATTCAAAATGAAAATGTGTTCCAAATCACATTTTAATTTTTTCTAAAATAATTTTAATAAAAAATTTAACATCTGTAAAAAAATAAAGAATTGTTAGTTATTAGGCGTGAAGTTTGTGAAAAAAAAATAGAGAAATTAATTAATATAAGTCGCCAACTTAAAATTTTTGAGGTTAAAGTTTCAAAATTGATTTATAACCCAAGATCTTGAACTCTTCAAACTAAATTATACAAATTTTATAAATTTTTAAACAGTTAGAGTGATTCTACAGCAATTAAAAATGAGTATATTTTGAAGTAAAGGTACTCTTAGTATAGAAGTCTTAGTCTAGTCATGCTCTTAGCTCTTCGTCTTAGCTCATTTAGTGTAGAAAATAAATAAATTATACACATGAGATTTTTTCAGGTTTTTCAGTTTTTATTTTTTGTATTTAAAAAAATATATTATAAATATAGATATATTTTATATCTATTTTAGAATGTATCAGCAATATAACAGAAGTAGGCTCTATTGCACCGATTTCTTATGATCAATAATCGTTTTTTAATATGTGAGTATTTTTCACTAATCATTGGAAAAACCATTGGAATTTTTTATTAATAAGAATTTTTATTTTATATTCGAAAGATTGTTAATACTATCACAATATATGAACATATTATAATACATACATACACATAATATCCTTTTTTTCACATGTTAAGTAACTGTAAAATATTCGAACTATATGAACATAAACAAAATTAATGCAATCCAAACTAAAAATGCCGTAAAAAAAAATGAAATAAAAAATTAAAACATCAAAAATAAAAAAAAAATATAAAAAATTGGACCAAAACTATTGAATATTTCCTTAGTTCTTTCTTATTTTGCAGGACTAAAAAAGAATTAATACCATATATTTCTTGACTTGTTCGAGTGTATAGAAATCAATAAGGAAGTTTTCTAAGATAACCAATAGTCAGACAATGTTTCTTTAAATCTAGTAATTTATAGGGTGAACTTATATATAATAATTTTTTGTATTGTTGTTGTTGTTGTGGTCATTATATAATATATATATATTTTTTTTCTAGTATCTATATTTTGTGCACAAATGTATATTGTCTTGTCGTCTTCTGGACACAATTCTCTCTTTAAGTGAGTGCAGATGATACATATTAGGATGTACTTTAGTCAGATGAATTGTTTTCTTTTCAAATATTTTCAAAAGGATGTGATCCAAATATTCATTGTATTTCAGGATGTTTTTTGTATAGATACTAGACTTGCATACATACGTACATAAATATGTAATAGAATGGACAGTTGAACTTAAAGGAAGGGGATACGAGGTGCATAATATGAGGTTAAAATCTAACGAATCATGATTTTTTTTTTCTGATTAAGCATTTTTTTTTTTGTTTTATTTATATATATATATATATATATATTGATTTATTTCTAATGATTTTATTATGTCATTATTGTTATTATTGAATTTCCTGCTTAACTTTCGCATTATATATCTATTTTTTTAATACCTATTGTTGTTATACTGTTGTTTTTATGTATTACAAAGTATCGATTACGTAGGATTCACTTATATATTATATAATAAATCTTTAGATTTTTCTTAAGCTTAAGTTATAACATAAATTGTTAAGTACATTATATGTACACTGTGCTAGTTTGTTTATTTTCTTAGAATGTAGAATAGTTATTTAATGTATATTAAGTTGTATTAAGAGTATCTAATGTGTGTGAAAAAAACTTTTTATGCAAATTAGAAGATATTTTGGAGATTTATACATGATAACTAAAATCGAATTAAAATTATTTATATTGGTTGTTTTGTTTTTTGTAGTTTATATAAAATGTTCAGTGAATTGACCATTGTAAGTCTGATTATTGGTTCTGGAATATTAATTAGCTTTTCAATTTCTGTAGTTTTATATTCCCTAAAAGAAGAAGAAGAAGAATTTGCAATAGCAGTTTTTAAGGAAGTCATCTTTTTAATAAATTTTCAAAATTACCTTAGTTGTCTGCGCTAATAATTATTATGTATACTTATACATTATTTAATTAATTATAATAACTAATTATATAATTTCTAATAAATAAATAATAAAGTTTTATATGTTTATAATGTTTACAAGGGACAATTGTTATTTAAGTTAATTTGGTTGCAAAAAAATTTAACTACCTTTTTTTTTTATTTAAATACTAACTGTTCAACTGTTATATTAATTACTCTGTATATATTATAGGTATATGTAGAACCAGGGGTTCATATTATAATTGTGTTATTATTAGAATCTTAATGAATTCCAAATACAATTTAAATATGAGATAGTACTAGGTCTTATAGGTAGAAACCTCTTAGATTTTCAATAGATACAATTCTATTTTGTTTATAATGTAATAATTTTGTATTTAAGTTATATGGTATTCTAAATCTGTAAATTATATTATTCAATTAAATTAAATGTTTTGCATTTGTTTATATTGTTATATTAATGTATTTTTTTAATGTTATATTTATGTAATTAGTTATAGATTAAGCTATTAATGTGAACCCAATGGATGGCCAATGGTAGCTAAGTCAAGTTGAAAACCAAATAAAAGTTTTTTCATTTTCATTGTGATTCGAACCCGGGATTTTCGCATGTAAGTTCGGCACTCTAACCTAGTTGAACTTAATCAATTAAAAAGAATTAAAGTTCAATTATAATTTTTTTTTGGCAGAAACCTTAATGTAATATTTTTTAAATTCATTACAAATAATTTTAAAATATTTAATTTTTATGGGATCTTATATAACTTATTATATACAATCTAAATTCTAACCATATAATTCTTATTTTTTGTTCTAACAGATAACTATGATTTTTTTTTAAGTATGTATTCCTGTTCATATCGTAACTCATACTGCAATATTCTAAAACCATCTCTTACTGAGACATATAGGTTAAGATACTATTATTATATTATTATACCAATACTATTTGTTATATTTATTAACAACTTTTATTTAATTATATTATACTGTATATATTTGATCTTAAGAAGGAATATGAAAATTACGTTTTTTTCTGTAATTTAGCATGAAAAAGACTAATGATCTGAGCGGGGTTCGAACCTACATCCCTCGGCTTTATTTATTAAACTTCCTTATGTGAATAGATTATTCTTTAAATTTTTAAGTTTCAAAAGAGGAAGCCAAACATTTTAGATTTTAATAAATAAATCATTATTAAATAATCGAGTAAAGGCACTGTTGTAGACAAAATACTGATTTTTGCATAATTAAATAAACTTTAGTGAAATTAAAACGAACTACTCGGTTTTTTATTTATTTAAAATCATTATTATTTAATAATTAAGTATGTAAAATCATTATTAAATAAAAATAAATGGTAACTTTTGTACTTGAACTAACAATATCAAACCAAATCATACATTTTAAGTGACACATGAACCTCTTAGAAACAGTTAAATACAAAGGTTAAGCGCTCTTTAAAAATCAAAGATTTTATAGGCGATTGTAAGCATATTTTTAAGTTGAGTTTAATACTTAAATTAAATTATTTTTATGCCTAGCTGTCTACTTTTTTCAAAATTAATACTCAAAAGGTTCTTGAAGATATTATTTATTAATTTTGTATTAATTATTTATTCACTTTAGTGATGTAATAACTTTTAAGTTTTCCTTTGTTATCAACATAACTCTTTCTAGTACTTAATTGTTATTTGTTATAAGTACTAACTGTTATACAAAGTTGTAAATTGATTTAATGAAAAATTCCTGTTCAAAAATTTAATTAATTAAATATTTTTTTTAAATAAAATATTACAAATATTATTTTATATTTATAAAATTTTTATTTTTTTTTTTTAATTACATAATATTTAGTTTGTTTAATTAATTACGTCGTAGTTAATTAAAAATATAATAATTTATAAATTGTTTGGTATCTATAGATTTCATTTTTTTTTTTCATTACAACTACATGCGTTAAACTGTTTCTAAGTGGTTATTTAACAAAATAAAATTACTTTGGTATTTATTTTTTTTTTTTTTAAATAAATAGATAAAAAAATCAAAGTTAGAAGATTGTATTAAAATTATATATATATATATTTTTTTTTTACTTTAAAATCAACAAAAAAAAAACCTGTGGACATATAATGCTGATTAAAATTGATTGTCTGTCTTGTTATTATTTAGATATATACTAACATAGATTTTATTGGCATTGTACTATTTGATAGAATTTGTCTTAATGATAAGAAAATTATTTTTTTTAGTATTTTGAAAATTTTGATTTTTAATTTTAATTTCTTTTTTTTTTTTTTTAGTAATGATAAGCCACGTGGCTACAAAGTGGTTATAAAACAATCTAATATTATGAATCTAAGAAAATATGAATTATATATTCAAAATTATATATTAGATAGTAAGTATAATTAATGAACAAATATATGAATACTAATTTCAAAAGTATGCATAAAAATAAAAAAGGGAGGGTTTGGAAAAACCTAAAAAAAAAAATTAATTTTCCCTTGAAATGGTTTCCTGGTCATAGGTACAAAGTTGTAATTATTTTGATGTATTTGATAAGTTAATGTTGTTTTGTGAGTTAATTGAAAATTGATTAAAAATTTTGTAATTAAAAGTTTTAGAAAGTTATTTATTTTATATAATACGACACAAGAATATGTGTGAAGAAGAGACAAGCACACTTATTAGAAAAACCCAGGTTCGATTCGATTTTTAAATGTTTTTTCGAGCTCGAATCGGCTACCAATCGCTATTGAGTTCTAATTAATGACCATAACCAATAACTAAGAATTACATATCTTAATAAAAAATACATTAATGTAATAATATAAACAAATAATTTAATTTTATAATATCACCGATATAGAATCGATCGATATAGAATAACTTATAATTCAAATATAAAATATATAACAAATAGAATTGTATCTATTGAATATCTAAGACTTTTCTACAGGTTATAAGATCTAGTATTATCTCATATTTCAATTGTATATGGATTTCATAAGATCAATACTAATAATAAAATAGATTATGTCACAAAATAGGAAAAAAATATATAATGCTTATAGTTTTATCAAAAATAGATATAATGTTTATATTTTATGATAATCAATAACTACTAAAGTACGACTGTTAAACTAAATTAATAAGACGGCAAATGGATTATGTAAGAAAAATAATAGTAAAAATTATACTGTATTGATTCGCGAAGCGCTCAAAATTCAAACGATTTTTGCACTCAACTTATTATTTATATTTATTAATAAATAATTAAACTGCGACTGACAATTTAAGCCGTTAAATGGATATTATAATTCTTTTTATTTATAAATAAATAATTGAGCCGCAACAGCAATTTTGTGACCGAATCAGCCGATTAATAGATTTTATTTATATTAACAAATAATTGAGCCGCGCCTGCAATTTTCTGACCTAATAAGCCGATTAATAGATGTATATATATATAAATTGTAGTTAACTTAGATCTCTTTCTTTTTTAACAGAAAGTTCTGGAGTTTTTTTTTTTTATAAAGCTTTAGTTATATTGTCATTCATGAGTTGCATCCTTTGATTGAAAACTTATATATTTTTATTCCAAATCGGCTAGAGCAAATTGAGTTCGTCTGTAATTAATATAATATGTAGTTTTAAATAAAAAAAAATTTCTTTATTAGATTGCAGATTAGTTTTTATTATTGATTTTGTTTAATAATGCGTTGTTCCTGAAATAAAAAATAGCGATTTCCCATATATATTTTTTCGTCCTTTCTAATGCTCTCCCAATGCTTCCTTAAGTTCCTTAAGGCATTATTTAGGTGTTTTTAATTTTTCTTACTAACTTATTCCATTGCCAAAAAAAATCGGCTTAAAGTGCTTTCTTGCGGGACAAATATATTTAAATATATGTATAATATTACACAATTATTAGATGTATTAAGATTTGATTTGAAAGGACATGATTTTCAAATATATATAAAATTTTTTACCTAATTTGTGCGTTTTTAACTACCTAACCTACCGATATATATTTGACAGTTTAATTATTTATATATTAATTAATGTTTTCTATTTAATAAGGGTGCATGTAAAATTCAATTTATAAATCTTTCCTTTAATTAAAAATAAAAGATTTATTATAGTAATTTATTTTATTTTATTTTTTTTTTCAAAAATATTAACTGTAAAAGTATATTAAATAATAATTTAAATTTTCCTTCATTTTTTTTTAATTTATTAATTTCCCACAAATCGAATTTAAATCAATTAGACAAGACAAGATAATTATTATATGTGTATATAATAAATAAATGTATATATATAAATTGAAATAAAATGAAGTTGAAAAATGAAATAAATGTAAAATAATATTATTAAGAATCAAAATTTAAAACAATTAACTTGTAATGCACGTGTCAGTATAAAGTCATCTTTACTGTCATCACTGCAAACAATCGGAATTCACTTCCTTTTATTTCTAATGTAATAAATATTTTAAATATATATATATATCTAGTGAATCGCTAGTAACTATATACAGTGTTTTTAAAATATATTTATAAGCAACAAAATAAACAACAATGACACGTGTCGGTTGCACTTAATTGAATCTTATTTTAAGAATTTAATATTCTGTGAAAATTCATTTCTATTGTTTTCTTCCTTATGGTTGGGTTTTTTTTTTTTAAGTTTCATGTCGGAAGTTACACCACAATCCCATTTAATTCAAAATTTTTTAAAATTTGAAGGTGAAATTTTGTTTTCTTATTTTTTTTTTCAAATTTTATTAAATTCACCTACAAAAAATATTATTAAAGGGAGATAATATATATATATATATATATATATTTTTTTAATGACTTGAAAACTGCGGTCACTATTATTATGATAATGATGAGATAACTAAAAATCCTAGTATTAGAAACTCCTTCCTTTTCATATTAAATAAAAAAAGGGCAACCATATGATTCTAAATTAGATTATTTATCTTGTGCAATATGAATTGATCAGAACAAATTTGAATTTTTCATTTAAAAATTTATTTTGAATATTTATTTATAATTTTTGTTTTGCAACACACGGTGGATTAAAAATCTTTAGAGAGCTTCTTAATTTAGTAGAGATTTGTTCTTAATTAAGGTATTCATAATTTTACAAGGAGTATAGTATTAAGGGGACTTTATGAATTCTATCTATTAGTCGATATGGATGATATAGGTTCATTTCAGAAAGAAGAAATGGAAGTGCATTTGTCACATTCTAAGACGGCTAATAACATTAGATTAGAACCCACATAGCAGGAGAAATGTGGGAAGACCAAGAACAACCTGGAGGAGAACAGTCAGGTATAAAGAGACTAGCGTTAAATAGGGTCAGTTGCAGAGGCTATGTGGGAAGAAATATTTCTTTTATAAGAAAAAAAAAGGTATTCTATCGATAGTTAGGTGTAAATCTGTTATTATTTATATAGTAAGGCGAGCCTCAGTATTCCTTAAATAGTAAAGTTAAGCATCTGTATCTTTTGTATAGTTAAGTGGACCATATGTTTAAGCGTTTGGATGCCACTTATTTTATTCAAAGAATTGCGGGGTTGAATCTATCACATGTGACAAAGTAATTTCTATACCTATCCTTATTTCGAATATCGATTTCTGAGTTTTGTGATTCTGTATCATTAGTACCATTTCTCTTCTTATGTCAACTATGTAAATTTTAAAAAAATATGGTCATATGGAAAATTATAAGTCAACTTTCAACGCAGTCTGTATACAGTGTGTACATGTAAAAAATAATTATAAGGTGTTTTTATATTTTCCCCTTCTTTAAATCATGTAAGTTGTAATGTTTCCGTTTTTTTTTTCTATTTATTTTATTGTTTTGTGTGTTAATAATGTTGTTTTAAAGTCAATTTAAGGTTTATTAAAAAAAAAACTAGAGATACACGGGGGTGTGAAAAACAAATTATATGCAAGTCAATTAAAATATATATCAAATATAAATAATATGAATGAGCATATAAAATGGGCATATTTAACAAAAGATGAATGTATATCCCAAAGGCTCATTTAAATACTTAAACAATGACAATGCAACAAATTAAATTGAAAAAATATAGAGGGAGTGAAATTTTAATATTGCTTCATTTTTTGCCTCTTATTGTCTCTTGTCAGAAATTTTAATTATATGCATAATTTTAAAAACGTGAGAAACTAATACTTGGTTTTGGTTAGGTTTGTTTAATTAAATATTACTTGATTAAATATTGATTTGTTAAATATTTAAACGATAGGAATGTTTGGTTTTTCATATATAATAATTTGTACATAAAATATTTAAAATTATAAGTTTTTAATAAAAGCTTGAATTCTTTTTTTATGCAAAATGTACCTTTTCCATTTTCAGGGAGCCGTCTGTAATTTTACAGGGTAAAAGCTAGCTGGTCCATTCATGGTACCTAATAAATCAATAAAAAAATAAATAAATATTTTACAAGAAATTAGCAGTTTGTATTTATTCATTTATGGAAGTATTTGAATTTGAATTAATAACGATCTATTTTTCTTAAGGAGATTGATTTTAAAAAAACATCGATTTGCTAAATCTTAACATCTCGACAAAAAAAAAAAAAAATGTGTTTAAAATGGTATATATCAGGCGTTGATTGACCAAATAAAAATATAAAAGTTCTAATTTTTTATGTAGAAAAATGTGAAAAATACTCAATGTTTTGAAAAATCTAGTCTCGTCTAAAATTCTATCTTCTATCTTTCTTAAGTACCTATCTTCTAAAATTTTCGAATAAGAAATTTAAAACTGAACAAAGGATAAGACAGTAAAAATAAAGAGTCCCATTTTGAAGTAGAACACCAATATTTCATTAATCTTTTTAAAAAGTCGATTATAAAATAGTTCTCTATAATTATATTAACAATTTCAGAATAAATAAAATTTGAACAAATGTAAATAAATGAAGAATTATTGTTTTATTTTGATCCTTTTATTTTAAACGCCCAGAAGGCGGCAATTATTTTAAATTGAAAATATCTTTTATAGCAGAAGCGATTATAAAATAATTAATAGTTTTAAACAAAATAAATAATATTCCTTTTAATTTAATAATAGTATTGAACCAATAATGACTGCAAAATCTACTGATTGATTTGTAATATTTAATATAAAAAAAATTTCAAATTATTGTTTTCCAATATATGTTATGATGACCATAAAACATTTCAATTTATAATGTTCTTAGAATTAAAAAATAAAATCTAAATTGAATTTTTAAAATAAATTATTGGAAAAATAATTGAAATCAATTTGGAAAAAATAGCATTAATTTAAGAGTTATGTTGAAAGATTCATTCATTTATAAATACAAGCGATATATATTGGTAATATGTTATTGAACTACCATTGGGTATTGGGATTGCTCATTACTTTAAACTAAAACATCAATTTATTTTATAAAGATTGATTAAGCATTTCTTCGCTACTACTTTTAATATATAACATCTGATAATTAGTCAAACACCTAAAATTATAGCCTTAAAATTAAATTTTACTTTTTTAAACAACATCTACGAGTTTATGCACAATTTTTGTATTAATTTTGAGTTTAAGCTCAGTTTTATGCATTCAACATATTGATTTTATTATTTTCTAAGGATAGAAGGATACTTTTCTAAGGATAAAAAAAGGATATAAAGTATAATGTACTTTAAATATAATATCTATAATTTCAAAACTAGGATAAAAATTAGGAAAAACTATTTATAAAAAATAAAAAACTCAATTTATATAATTAATTTTTAAAATTTTATTTAATATAGTTTTATTATTTTTCTTATTTATTAATTTTTTTTTTTTTAATTAAATTTTTTGTTTTTTTTTTCTGTATTTTTTTTTTTTTAATTTATTATAGGTACATTCACAGAATTACGCTAAATTTTAATTATATGTATATATATATTTTTAATTAATATTTTATATTTTTTTCTCTTTTTTTTTTATAATTTTTCTTTTCTAAAATAAATTAACTTAAATAAAGTTTTCTTTTTACAAATTTTTTAATTATATTAATTAATATATATTTAATATATTAATTTACATATATATTAAGTATAAATTATTTTAAATTTAAAATTAAATTTTCTTTATATTTTTTTTTTGTTTTTCAGTTTTTTTTTAATTATTTATAGTTTTCTTAATTAAATTTGTATATAATATATTTATTAATTAGTTGAAAGATCATAACGAATTTAAATTATTTTATTTACTAATACTATAAAAAAAAAGTTTTATACATTATTAAGAACTTTTTACATTATATATATATGTTTTTTATTAATTTTAATATTAATTTAATTTGAAGAAAATTATTTACAACAGAAGTTAATTTTAAAAATTTGGTTTTTTAATTATTTAATTTAATTAAATGTTTTTTTTTTTTAATAAAAGATATTAATAAACTTTTCAATGACTTTTTTTTAAAATTAAATTAATTTATTTATTTTAATAAATATGGATATTGTCAGTTATAAAAACAAATTAAAAATCTAGCTATAGAAGATGCTAAATGAAGTGAAATACTGTTGAAGCGACGACACTTACAGCAGTTTTAAAATTTGATACGGAATTTTTAATCTGATCTTTATGTATTCTATTATTTAATATTTTTTTTAAATTTATTTTTAGTTAGTATCTCTATTAAATATACAATACAAAATTTGTAAATTAAATATTGTAATATATTATTTAAAACTAAGAATTAAGCGCATTTAAAAAAAAAAAAAATCAAATTATTCATTTGGACGATTTTTAAAATTATAAAAAAATCACATTTAAAAAACAAAATTCCTTTACACTAATTAAATTCACAATATTCACAAAAGAAACTATTTCTTAAAAATTAATTATTGCCTTTTATTATATATGTATATATATATATTATTTATCTGTATTATATGAAAAAAAAAAAAAAAATTCAATTATATTTAATTGTTCTACAAATAATATTAAGGCCACCATCGTCCAGATGGTGGTGGTAATAAACTATGAGGATATTGACCATTTGCTGCAGCAGCTGACATCATTAAATGGGCTGTTTGTGATAATGAAGATGATGTTACACCACCATCAGATTGTCCTTTTAAACCATCTTGTGTACCACTTAAACATGGTTTACCATTACGTACCAAAACTGGTACAGCAACACGTTTGGGCTGGGATGCTGCATATGCAGCAGCATGATGATGATGCATTGCTGCTGCTACAGCAGCATTTTCATATATACCTTTTTCATTTTGTGCCCGCTTTGTCTTGTATCGATGATTTTGAAACCATATTTTGACTTGAGTTGGAGTTAAACGTATTACACTAGCTAAATGTTCACGTTCTGGTGCCGACAGATAACGTTGTTGTCTAAAACGCCGTTCCAATTCATATGTTTGTGCTTTTGTAAATAATACACGACGTTTTCGTTTTTTATGTGGTATTGAATCTGGTCCATTACCATTACCATTTAAACCACCATTTGAATGATTTGGATTACCATCCAATCCATGTTCATCATCATGTTCTAAATCATCATCATCATCAATAATTTCATCATCATCATTTAAACTTCCATTATGATGACTTAAATCACCGGCACTATGATTTGATGAACTTTGATTATTTTCAGTTAAACTATCTTCATTAACATTTATTGAACCGTTACCACGAGTACTGCCGCTGCCGCCGCCGCCACCTAAACCACTATTAATTGTTGATGGATTTGAACTATAGGAACGATTTGAATTATTACTTAAACCATTTGTTGAATTATTATGATTAGTAGTATTATGATTATTATTATTTTTATTTGTATTATTATTATTATTATTGTTATTTAAACCAGTCTTATAATCGGAAATTGAAGGTGATGTTTGCGGACAACTACCAATATGTGTATAAGATACTTCTGATGTAACTGGTGATGTACTATCTGGACTAGCTGGTTGTGGAACTCCTGTAATAAAAAAAATAAAAAAAAAATAAAATAAGTTTTTCCTTCTTGAAAATGCAAAAAGAATAAATAAATTAAACTAAAGAAATTTATAAGAGTTCCTTTGTTCTAGTACTAAAAGAATTTTCAGTTTTTTGTACTAGAATTTTACGAAATTCAAATAATAAATATGTGTTTGTGTATTAGTATTAGTAATAGAAATAATAAATCACGCCCTTTCTGGTATACACACCTTTTTATACCTAGTATATTATATTGTAAACATGTGTGTGTGTAAATTAAGGAATAAGTTGAATTTTAATAGAACTGAATTGTAAAAAAAAAGGATAATATGCGCATTTACAGAAAATTTAAACTATATGTGTATGTGTTAGTAATGCTTTTTTTTTTTATTTTAGATTTTCAAGAAAAATGGAAACCTTTTTATTAAGAATATCATATGATTGTAGGTATAGGTATGTAAGTATAGATGATTATGTAGTTGGTATTACATTTATGTAAAATTTTTTTAAATATGGTATGTAAAATTTTTTTTGTAAATGGATTTGTAAATTTTTTTGTTATTGGATGAATGCAGTAAGTAAATAATAGTACAGATATTTGATTTTTTTAATATTACATTTTTAAGTTAATATGTATTACATTAAAAAAATTAGATTGATGGGCTTGTAATTATGATGTCATTATTATTGAATTTTATTCTAATTTTTTTTTTTTTTTTTGTGTGTTGATCAAATGTAATAAAATAATAATATACTTTATATGCACGCACATATAAATAATTTGTGTTCTACATACGTATATATTCGGGACAAATTTAATAAAAATATAAAAAAAGAATTAGGTTTTGTAAAGAAAAAAAAATCAATTTAAATTGAATTTAATTGAAAAAATAAACCATTTTTTTTAGCTTGAGGTAGCTTTAATTTTTAAAAGTATGTAATTTCTATATGACATTGGACAGATTTAAATTAAATGTTTTTAATGGCCTTGTCAGTCAGTATGTATGATTTGTTTTTCAGATGTTAAAAAAATAGAAAAATAATTCAACTTATCGTATGTTGTAGCTTTCTAATGAATTTAAAATTGAAAGTGTTTCAAAATTGAGTCTATGTACAATTGAAAGTCTTTTGAATCTATGGAGAATGAAAGTTCATTGTGTATATAGTTTTTAAACAAGATTTTTCTATAATACCTAGATGTTTTATGTTTTTTAATTTAAGAAAGTTGTAATAGAAGTTTTTAAGCGACCTTAAGACTTAGAATTCTTAGGTCATTGATCACTGTTTTAGTTATATTGAAAACTTTTCTTCAAATTTATTTGAAACTTATTTAAAAAAAAAAATATTGTAAATTTTAATAACCCTACATACAGTTTTCAATTTCAATAAAACTAAATGTTAAATGATTTCAATGTTTATAGTTTGAATGACTTCACAAATGTTTAAAAGTTAGTTTTAAATTTTCATTTTTTTTTGAATAACAAAAGAGCCTCAAACTAGATTTTTTTTCACATTTAAAAATTTTAAAATACCTACAATTGTAAAATTAATTTTGTAAAATATTATAAACAGTTTATTTATTGAAATTTTAAATTTGCAAAATAATGTTTTTTTTGTTCATAAATTAAAAAAAAATAATTTATTATTTGAAAAGGGAATCTCCCCTAAAATACCCTTAAAAGACTAGTCAAAAATCAAACTAACCGCACACTCCCTAAAATCACACCCCTAAATATAAATTTCAGAATTGGTTTTTTTTTCGTTTTGTTCAAATCTAATGAAGGGAATAAAATTTTCCCAAAATATTTAATTTTGAACAAAGAATGAAAATTGTCAATACTTACAATGGTCATGAGAGTTTTTTTTAATACTAAATTCATGAGGTCCTTTTTTTTTTGTAATTTATATTGAAAAAATTATGTAATTGTTATGTGATTGTTTAATAATCAATAGGTTACATTCTGTACAAATAGTTATTTTAAATAAACAAATTTTTATTAAACATGTGTTAACTTTTATTCTGAAATTGTAGACAAAAGTTTGTATTGTACAAATTTCGAAAAATAGATGTGTTCGTATAGAATAGACTATCGCCTTTTTTACGCATGTAAAATCATATTTTTTTAATATTATACCAAGTAGGTATCTAATACTATTTTTTAGCTTCTAATGGGTTCTATTTTATAAAGCATTCTTTTCCAAATTATTGAGCTATAAGTTGGGAATTCTGGACTTAAAAATGTTGCTATAGGAATATACGAATATGAATAGAAAATTTAAATTGAGTATTAATTTTAATACTAAAGGTATGTACGTACTACTTGCATGTATTTTTTACTTATAACTACGGAGTCAAACATTAAGATTTTAATTGCAGTGTGTTAATGTTGGTTGTTTATGATCTAATTGTTTTTGCATTCAGTTAAAGCGTGCTTTATTGACTCACTAAAGTGAAGGCAGGTTGCCCTCTCTATTTTCCCTAATAAAAAGGTGTTTATGAGTTACCCAGGATTTATTTTAGTATCTGAAGTTATTTCTGTAATCTGATTTTATATTTTGTATTATTTTCTGAAGTTTTAACTAATAAGTATACTTATAAAAATACTACTGATTTTTTGTTAGCATCTTAAAATCTCAAGTTATTTAAATAATTTTATAGTACTCATTAAATAAAATAGTAAGTAAAAATAAATTTAAATGGGGATCGGTTAATTAACTGTTACTTTTCATATATATAGAATTACTTATTCAGCCATTTAAAGAGGAGAGGTTATATACATATATATATAAGAAATTAAACATGCTTGAATCATTATTAAAAACCCTTTCATAAAGAATTAAGAAATTCCCAGTCCTTTTTTTTTTTTAAATTGTATTTATTTTTATTATAAATGACTTAGAAATTAAATAAATATTTTTAAAATATTTATTATCCTTTTTTTGACAAATTAATATTCTTGACAGTTTTAGATCAATCACAAATCAAAATATTTCATTTAAATTTGTTAACATTAATGCATAAGAAAAACAAATTTTGACAATCCTTAATCCTTTTTTCTCATCTATATATATATATACAAAATTGATTTAATTCTTAAAACAACATTTATGTACTTATACTTAGGTATACAACGTATATATAAATATGTATATCTTAAAAAATCAAAATGTCCTTTAAAATAAGTGTTAGTGAAAATTCTAGTTTTATATAAGTGGTGCATTTTAATTTGTAATGAATTTTATGAAAAGGACCTTGTATGATTAACCTTATATTATTATTATTCATAAGGACAATAATAATAATGGTGTTTCATAGAATATAAATTGTATGTATATATATATATTTATCTACGACACCAAGTGACAGATGTTTAAAATAAAGGATAAAAATAATGTATTTTACAAATATAACTGTTTTATTTTTTGTATTAATATTCCTTTGATAATTATTATTAACTCTCGTTATAAAAATGACATACATTTTCAATTCAATTACAATAACAACAACAACTATACAATAAAAATCACAGTATATATTTTTAACCTATTTAATTGTATATACTTATAGTTATTAATAATGCTACACCATAGCTCATGTCTGTATAAGGATGTATTATTATTTACATAGGTTATTTTCTAAACGGAATTTATTCCCTTGATCCTATAGTAAAATAAAAAAATTAAAAATGTCCTACACATCTGCGCCTATCACACACACCTTTTTTGTTTTTATTTTGTTTTTGTTATTCTTGTTGTAAAAAATTACAACAATAACAATACTCGTAAAAAACTAAATAAAAAAAGGATTTAAAGTGGAAAGAATTAAATAAAAAATGGAATCGCAATGAAATATGTAATTGTTTTGTATTTTTTTTAATACTTTATTTAATATTCTGCATATAAAATCTGAGTGTTGTTGTTGTTGTTGTGTTTTTTTTTTTGTGTATATTTTTCCTCTGTAGAAGTGGTGAGTACCTTTTAAGTGAGGAATTATTCTATACGGTTTAAAAAACAAAGTAGCTGTTTGCACATGGATGTTGAGGACGTATACAGATGTAAGTGAAAAAATAGAGGCACTTCTGATTTTAAATGAGTACTTTTTATCCCTTCCTGTAGATATTTGTTACCATGAAGATTTGCAAAGGAAAAGTATTTTTCAAATTATGACTCGTATGAAAATCGAATCCGCACACCCTCGGTTAGTAAACCCAATGCTTGCACCTTATCTGTTTATATATTATTATGAATTAAGTCAAATTCGAAATTCTGTTTCTAATCTTTTGGACACAAGTGTAGGATTTGTTTTTTTATTCTTGAATTTAATTTTTCAATTGTTGTGTCGCATTAACAGAAAATTTATTAATATACATTTATATTTTAATAATATTTTAGTAATTTATTATAATTAAAATAACGAACCGTTATTTTCAAGGATATTATATTTAATTTTGTTGCAATTTTTTTTTTTAAGTTGTGAGTAAAGGGGTGTTTTATTTTAATTCAAAAATTTAAAGCAAAAATGCTATTTAATTTTAACTTTAATAGTTTTAATGCAATTAAATTAATAATACTATATTTTTTAATAATTTTCAATAAGTTTAGTTCATAATATTTGATTTAGTAAAGAAAACTAGTAATAATAATAAAAGAATAGAAACATCGAACTTACCGTAATGTTCATTTTCACGCATCCATACTCTTGATGCTGTATGAAACATTGGATGCGAAAATGGATGATGATATGGTGCTTCATCACCAAATGCTGCACCACCACCAATATTTGGTGGTAAATATGCATTTGATGTTAAATTTTCATTTGGTGATAATGTTGTTGGATGTGGTGTTGTTTGATTTGTACTACCAGTACCACTACTACCAATTGATATATTTGTATTATTACCAGTTGTTGAATTTGAATTATTATTGTGAGTAGTTATATGAGAATTTGAATGATTAATTCCAGGTATTGTAGTATTCGGATGATTATGATGACCGCCATTATTAGCATGATGTAAATTTTTTAAACCAGATCCATCTAAATCTAATATATCTGATATATGAAAACCAGATCGTTGTGAAGGAACTTTTGAATCAAATAAACTGTAATTAAATAAAATAAAAAAAATAAATAAATAATTTAAAGTATTTACTATTTTTTAAATTTATATGATAAGTATGAAGGTATGAAATACAAAATAATATATACTTAAAAAATTATAACCACAAATCTATATTTTTTTTTTATTGTAAAAAATTGTCCCATATCTTGCGGAACTAAATGGTCACCTTAAATATTTTTTTTTTTGTTTTCGGAACTATGGATTTCAATTTATAAAAAATATCCACAGGACATTAAAGGAAATCCTTTAATTTTTTTTTTTTTTTGAAGTAAATCCTAAATATATTGTTTATTATTAAGTTAAAACTATTTTTTGTTCTATTTAAAAGTATATATATATATAAAATAGTATTGCAGTCACTTTTAATAAAAAAACAAAAAAACATTATAGAATGCACTCAGATATTGAAATATTTATCTGAAGATATTTAAGTCATTATTATTGTTTTTTTTTATTTTGTGTTTATTTTTTTCGGTTTTTAATTTGTATTGAAAATTTATGACCGGAAATTCCGAAAACGATTAAACTGTAAAATACCTTTTATATATATATAGAGATGATAAAAAAAAAAGATAAAAAACTATTATGTGCTTAAGATAATATGAAAAAATTAAATAAATCTTATTAAGAGTAAAAAAAAAAAACTTTAATTCGGCCCACCTTGGTTTGTGAACCTGTAAATTTGATTAAGTATTTAATTTAAAAGGAAGAAATTATCGGACACGTTTCAGTGCTCATACATATTATAAGATAAGTTTCGCAATTATGTTCTAAAGAAATATTTAGCATATTCCTCAAAACTCGTATTAGTTACTTGATAACTATAGGGTAATAAATATTTTAAAATTTTGGAAATATCTAAAGCATTACATAATTCTTCCAAGGTTAATTAATTAAGACAGTGTGATTTAAATAAAGATCTTAAATCTTGTTGTAATCATCTCCGATGACAACGTTTGATCCTTTTCGCCCTCATTTACAATTTCAGCATTTATAGGTTATTTTTTAAAACGTAAGTGTAATCTACTATAAATTTATTAAATATTTATATATTTAATAATTTTTAATATTTAAAAACTTAATGCTTACACTAAAATATATTTAAGTTTAAACTAACTATACATCCTTTTCCAACCAATTCTACAACATTTGAAGCTCTTATTACGCTCTTATAAATACGAAGTTCCGTAGTTCCAAGGCGGAAAATCTTTTGTAAATTGTATTTTAAACATATGTTTTCTTTATTTTAATTTAATCATTTTGTAATCAGCTTACAAAATTAACATTTAAATAAATTGAAAAATATTTTGAAAAAAAAAATTGAGATAAACTTTAAAACAAAGAAAATAATTAAAAATTAAAACGTTTTCAGTGAAAAACTATCATATTTAAATAAAATCCTTTAATCCAAGTCTTATATTAAAATCCCTGTTTTTACAATATTTATTTAAAAAAAATTTCCTTTTCATTCAATTATCCCTTTATTTGAATCTTGTTTATACAAATAAACCTTAGATCTTTAACACCTTCCTTGGGATTACTATATAATATAAATCATATTATCCCTAAAAACGAATTAGTCGATATTATAGCCTTTACTTTGTATCGTTTGCTATTTTATCTAAAATGTGTAAATTACTAAAAATTGTTTTGATATGTAAATGACTACGGATAAATTAAATAAAATCTTTTTTAAAATAATAATTCTTAGACCTGTTAATAAAAAATTTGAAAATATTTTCCGAAACTTACTAACACAGGAATTAAATGATCACATGTATAGATATATTTATAAATTGCACAGATTAAATATATATGCAGATAAAACCCCGTATAACATGTGAAAATTGAATTCGTATGGTTCGTTTGTTTTTTTTTTCGGTTTTCTTGGGAAAATCCCTGAGGAACTTTTTAATTTACAATATTTTATATACTTAGTCAATATTTGGTCGGTGATTTTTGGATATCTTTATTTTACCTGTACTATATATATAATTTAACAATGTTAAGCAAGAAAAAAAATACCGTATATTAAATGAACATATGTTCAATTCTTTTGTTATTTAATCGGCAGCAATATGGAATTTCCATTAAAAATATAAAATTATAAAAAAAAAAAAAAATCTTTTCTTGTTGGTTATTTCCCAACTTTACTATTCATTTTAACTAAACAACTAACTAACTAACTAGCTAAGTAAAACTTATACTATGCATATTATGTACTTATGTAAAATATACATATTGTACATTACATATATGAAAATAAATTTCCAAAGAAATATATTTCATAGTCAATCGTAGCTGTAATCGGAAATGTCGCACTAATGTAAACTGCATTTGCAGTTTAATCGAAAAAGTATTTTGATTTAAGTCTCGTAGTTTTTAATGTCACACTTCGATTACTACTTTTGCAGTATAATCGATTATTTAGTAAGACAAAAATCACCTAAATGGAAATGTCATTTTTACATCAACTGCATGTTTTGAAATTGCAAATTAGTCAAAAAAATTTTATACGTGCACAAAATGGATACCGAAATGTAAATAAAAAATTTTAATTAGATTTAATTTTAATTAAATTTTCAAAACATTAAAACTTTATGTTGCAGTGATGACTTCGAAGAACACTGGAGCACTGATTTTGTGAAGCTTTTGATAAGCGTTAGGTTGGAATTCGAACCAGCGTTTCAAGATGGTAAAAAAGCCAAAGCAACAGTGTGGAAAAAAGTACATAAAGAAATAATTACGCAAAATGTCGAATTTCCATTTTCAGTAGATGAATGCAAAAATTTTGTTTTAAATTTTATTTAAATTTTTTTGAATTTTTATTTTGATAATCGTTAAATGATAAACGTCACATGATATTTACTGCAAAAGTCTAAAAGTAATTCGACAAAAACATTTTTGTCGTGTTTGTCAAAATACATGTAGTAGATGATCAACTGCTTTTGCATTTAATCTTAGTGTGACATTTCCGATTACAGCTATATAGTGCATTTTATTTTAATTTTTTTTTTAAAAAACTATTATAGGAATTCCTTATGATGTTGTTGTTGTTTTTTTTTAACTTGTTTGAGTATAGTTTATTTTCTTAGATACATTTTTGTGTGTTACTAAATAATATCGGTTCCGAAATGTCTGGTGTTACAGGTTGTTTTGGATATTCCCAAAAATATAGATCTGTAATATTTTGTTGTTATATTTGTTTGTTTGTATATTATCACACAGTAAAAATCATCAGGTTTAAGGTTACCTGTTTGAAACATTCAAAAAAAAAAAAAATTTGGTATCTTAAGATATGTATAAAATATCAATATAAAGACTGATGACTTATTGTGTGATTTATTTTTTTTTCAAAAATTGTATATATGGTAAAAGTACAAGTATTATGAGAATATGAATACACTATGAAACCGGATGGGATTTCCCGTGCTATAATCAAACAAAGCACATCTGGTCGGTGTAAAAATATATATATATATATTTTGTAAAAAAAGGTGTAATATTAAATATATATAGTATATTAGATTAAGTGTTTGTTTCGCATTTTATTTTTATTAGGTTTTTTTTTTAAAACGTTTTAAAAGTGGTTCATTATTGTTGCGCATGTTTTGTTTTTTTCTGTTATTTTGGATTTTTATGATAACTTGGAATTCATTTGGGATATATATTTAAAAATGAAATACTTGAGGAATTTCAGTTTTTAAGAAGATGATTGAAGACACAAGTATCTATTTTAATTATTTTATATATTTTATAAGATAATGTATTCTTAATTTATTTTAAAGGATTCTTTAAAGATAATTATAGGTTACTTTAATTTTATATTTTCAAAAAAGTAAGTTTTAAGTTTTGGGCAAGGCATGTTTTTAACATTTGGAATGTTCGAGAATTATAAGGAGTCTGTTTTAGAAATATAGTTTTTAATAGATATAACTTCCACCATGATTCTCTTCCGTTGTTCAATATTCTTAAACTATATCTATTCTTGAACTATAAGATATTTTTAAACTATAGGTACTCTCTAACTATTAGATACTTTTATTTTACATTTTGAAATGGGTAAATTTCAGGTATTAGACAAGGAACTTGGAATGTTAATTTCAGGAACCTTCGAAAATTATTAATGGTCTGTTTTAGAAATAATATTTTTAATAGTTATATTTTCCATTCTGACATCTTCTTCCGTGATTAGATATTCTTAAACTATATCTAATCTTAAACAATAAAATATTTTTAAGCTAAAGGTATAATATAGCTATGAATAATAGATATCCATTATAAATTTTTGAAACAATATTTATAGGTAGTATAAATGTTGCAAAAGAACTTTAAAATAATTTAATTTTACCTATTGACATGCCAAACCATACCACCCAAAAGTTGAAACATTTTTTTTTAATAAAAGATAAACTTAAGATACTTTTAATAATTAAATTTTACTTAAAGTATATTTATCTGTTGCTGAATTATTTGCTTTACAATTTTTTGTTGATCCATAATTTCATATTAGTTAAACTTTCTAATAAATTATATCGAATCATAAGTTATACAGTTTTATTAACATAATTATACCTAATATTTAAAATTTATGAACTTTTGGTCTGATATTAATTTCTCAATATAAAACTAATACTTGGAATAATTTGGGTTATATGCTTAAAAGTGAAATACTTACGATATTTTAATTTTTTTTTTCAAAAGGATAATTGAAGACAAGTATCTATTTTAATTATTTTATATGTATTTTGTAAGATAATGTATTCATAAAATAACTGAAGGATTTTTTAGCGATAACTTTTGAATATTTTTATTTTACATTTTGAAATAAGTAAATTTCAGGTATTAGACAATTGTATAATTTTTAACATCAGGAACGTTCGAGAACTAAATATAAATAAATATCGTTTTTAATATATATATCTGCCATCCTGACATCCTCCTCCGTTGTTTAATATTTTTAAACTTTATCTATTTATACAATAAGACTAAACTATAAGATATTCTTAAACTATAGGCACTTTAGCTGTGTAATTGTAATATTTATATATCGACTATCAATTTTTAAATAATTTGATTTTTCTAGTGATAGGCCAAGACATATTAATGTTAAAACCTTTTTTATTTATATGAGATAAACGTAAGATACTTTTAATAATTTAAAATCTAAAAAATTTTTCATCTGTTGCTGAATTTTTTGCTTTACAATTTTGATTCATAATTTCAATTCGTGAAATATACTAATAAATTAAATCGAATTAAAAGCTACAGTTTCATTAACATAATTATACCTAATATATATTTAAAATTTATGAACTTTTGTCCTGATATTAAAATAATATGAAAATACGTTTTTCACACCTTTTTCCTGAATAGTCACTATAAATTAAGATAAATTATATTTCGATTAGATTAATAAGCAAAAAAATCAAAAAATCAAAATTCAAAAATATTACATATATACCTATATATTATATAAATAATATCATATCTGAATCCTGACACCCTCTTCCTTTCAATCTATACTTGTACGAGTATATATGGAGAAAAGTATAATTTTCAAATCATTCCTCCTGTCTAATTATCACTTCAAAGTTCATTTCAGCATATCAAGCCAATAAATAACTTTGAATGTATCTATTAGCAAAATGTTATACCCCAAAAAAAAAAATACTTAGTTACTAGAACCACTTTGGGTATCTACTATATATTCACCAACTATCTATATTAAAATCTAAGGGCTAAATTAGTTTTTGTTTTTCAAGTGAAATTTTTTTGAATTATTTTTTTAATGGATGGTGGCGCTGGTTGTTGATTATAATTTTTATTGTATGTATATATATATATATATATATCTATACCATATAACAATTTCATTATAAAATCAGCGATTAAGTAATTAGCTTTTTTATACTGTTAATGGTTTGAATTTCCGGAATTTTTTATTCTATTTTTTTTTTGGTAATAAATAAATTTAAACATTGGGATAACTGGGGAAGAAAAAAATAACAAGGGTGTAAAAAAACCATAAACATAAACTTAAGGAAAAGGGTATAAAAGAATGAGCGGAAAATTGGAAAATTGTGTTAAATTTTTATCTTGTGAAAATTTCTATTTATTAACAGATGTTTTTTTTTATTTTTCTTATTAGTTTTTCCTTTTTTTACCCTGATTTAAATCATGCCTTTTAACCGTTATTCAATATTAATGAATCTGCCTTTTAACTGTTATACACTATTATATGTGTTTAAATAAAGATGGGTAATTTTCAATAGTCATTCATGATATGGTATATAGAGTTTTTCAGAATCAATTTAATAGATTTTATGTGGGGGGTGGAAGGGTGGTGTATGGTGGTGTTTATTCGCGTTTTTAAAGCGTTTTTGAAAAGTATGAGGGTGCAGGTTCAGAAATCATAATTTTTTGTTATTTTGTTGCTTTTTCTAAAATTTGTAATTTATGAAAACATTTTTATTAGGCGGAAAATAAATGAAGACATTTAATTTTATTGTTCATCAATGTATATTATTAAAGAGTATATATAGTTTTATATCAAGAGTTTTTATATTTTTGATAGTATTATGATTGTTGTTGTCTAATCGTTTTTGGAACCTTTAGAAATATTGAGATGCGTGTCGGATATTCATAAAAATTTTTGAAGACAAAACTTATTATATTCAAAAAAAAACTTAAATTTATGATATTTACTATTGAGAGCTATTAATATATCAATATATTTAATAATTATAATAACAATAATAATTATAATTATAAGGGTGATATTTTAAGTGGTGGTATAAATATAAATACAAAAATTAATGGATTAGTTGGTTCAATAATTTATGTTCTAACTGAACTGCTCCCTTTTTTGTATACGATTTTTATTTTGCACAAAACATACTTAAACATACGTATGGAAGTTTGAACTAGGATTTTTATATTTTAATATTTATGACTTTATTTATATATTAAAATATCAAAATATCAAATATATAAGTTTATTATTAAATTGTCTTTTAATAAATTCACAAACTCTATTAATTTGCGCAATCAAGAATATATTTTAGAAATATATATGTTATAATAATTAATAAAAGATTATTTAGTATTAATTTAATAACAATTTTAAAGTTAATCTTAAATATTTGTTATCATATCATTCTGTTTTTTTTTAGCCACTGCATATTTTTTTTTATCTTGGTAATTTTTATACTTTATATAGTTGTTTAAAATTGACTTAAGTTATTAATATCTAATCTTTATTAATACCTTAAGAACTATAAAAAAAAAAAAATTGATAAAATAAAAAACTAACTAGTATATAGATTAATAATAGTAAAGTAAAGGTTATGCTGAATTTGAAGTAATAATTAATTATAAATTTCAAGAATTAGTTTTTAAGTGCGGAATTTGTATGGAAGTTGGAACTTTTATTAAGTAGTAATAATAAGTAGTTCAGAATAACTTAAATCATTAGATTTCAGTTAGTTAACTCCTGATAAATTTATTAATTATATTGAATTGAAAATTTACTACCAATTTTCAATAAAAGGATATGGGCTAATTGACAGATCCAAAAGGAAATGGGCGGATAACTTCTTAATAGTATTGTCATTAATATGGTTTTTTTTTAAAAGTGCTATACTATTAAATATTGATATAGTTTCCAAATATCTTTGAATATTTAATAGTTTAAAATCTTAAAGTGGTAGTAGTTCTAAAATGCTAAAAACATCCTAAAACTGTATATATCCCTTTTAATAAATATTTATTCTCATTATCTAATTCGCATCATTTAAATATTCTTACCCAGGTAATGCATTTCTTAAAGCGGCAGATGGATAAAATGCCGCTGGTAATAATGCTGGTCCCCATGGCGGTAATAATATTGGCCATGTTAAAAATGGTGCTGCACCAGAACCCATTAAACTACCCATTGTATGTCCAACCGTATTTAATGGTATTGGGTCATCGGGTAACGTCGGTGACGGTGATGCTGATGAACAGCGTTTACGTTTTTCAGCCACGTTTAAATTTTTCATATAAATTATTTTTTGTATCAAATTGAATAATTTAAAATATATTTTATTTTTTTTTTTTAGTTTTTCTTAATTAGTTTTTCCTTTATTTTAAAACTTAATTTAATTTTGTTATTTTTAATTTTATTCTAGTATAATTATTTAACACTTTTAATTTTATATCATCTTTATAAATTTATTTAAATTTCATTTAAAATATTTTATTTTTTATTTTAAGTTGTAACTAGAATTTAATGATACTATATTAATCTAATAAGTATCCTATATACATTTTTGTATATACACTTAACTAAATTATATTTTAATGTAAAAGTATAATTTTAATGCATAATTAAATTTAAAATTTTAATTTAATTATGATTTAATTATGAGAAAAGAAACAAAAAAACACTTTGCGATTTGACGACAAAACTTGTTAGATAAATGTTACGAATGTGAATGATTTTTCTTTTCAAGGATATTCAGCTATATCATATCCTTTCTAATAAAACAACAATCCAATTTAAGTATATATATATTATATATATGCGTAACTCTTATATATTAAGAATGATAGTTAATACATATAAGTTTATACGTATATATATAAATTTTTAATTTATAAGGATAACAAAAAATTATTATTTTTTTTTTTGGAAAAAAAGGATGCTTTTCAACGATTTGAAGTACCGTCATCAACTAAAACTGTTAGTCGATAAGTGGCATTCTCTTACTTCCTATAAAAACCTAAAAAATATATATATTTTGTTATTCTGTTCTTATTCTTAACATATTTTTATTATTTTATGTTTTTTTTTTTCATAACTATTGTTGTTATAAAAATATTAAAAAAAAAAAAAAAAAAAAAAAAAGTCTGACAAGCGCATGTTAACTTTTATACTATTCTAACAAACATTTAACCAATATAATAACAACAACATAAAATAACATTCTATGAGATACATTTCGTATATATATAAATTTTGTATAATAAAATATATATATATATTGTATATCTAAAAATTCTAGAGCGAACCCTCGCCATTCAAAATCAAAAAAAAAATATATATAATAATAATAATAAAGAAAAACAATGCATTTGTAATAGTAGTGTCCTCTTGTAGTTGAAGAAGGAATCCTCAATGGTTCTTCCTTCATAATATATAATGTGCTCTTATATTAAAAAAAAAAAAATAATAAAAAAAAAGTAGTATATACCTAATATTTAAGTATGGAAGAATGAAAATTAGTTGAAATAATAGCACCGAATCTAAATGATATATTAATATTGAAAATACACTCAGAAAAATAAGAAAGTTCCAATGTATTCTTTAATTTTAATAGTATGTAAAATTGCACAATTGACTTAAATTGGGGAATATAAATTGAAAGTTGCATGCATATAAATAAAATTTATGGTTTATGTAAAGATTGATTGCCAAAAAAAGGTATGAAAAATAAGACAAATTAAAAAAAATAATTAAATTGTTTTGAACAAGGATATTTGAAACAATTAAGAAATTACATTTTATATTTAGTATTATTTAATAAAGTTATTAAAAATGAACTACAAAAAAAAATTAAAGTAGAAATTATTAAGAGAAAATATAATCTTTAATTTTGTTTTAAATTTAAAAGTTTCAATTCATTTTATTAATTCCAAAAACATTTGTATTGATTTTATATATCACAAGTTCAAATTACTTGTCATATACATGTAATTAGTAATTATTATGAATCGGAATTACTTGTCATATACATGTAATTAGTATTTATTATGAATCGGAATTACTTGTCATATTAACTAATTAATAATAGAGTTATCTGTCATGTAAACAAAGAGAGAGAGATTGAATCGAGAGATTTTTTTTTAATATTGTCAAATGTCAATTTATCATTCTTTCTTCTTTTGTTAGTCCTCTGAAGTGGACGTGTTTTTTATCTGAATAGAATAAAAGAAAAAAGTTTTTTTTTTTTTAATTTTTTATTTTGAGAAAATTATAATTTAATTTAAAAATTATTTAACTTAACAATAAAAAAAAAAAAAATCTCTTTTATTAAAATAATTCGCCGGTTAATAAAGTGTTTACAAGTGTATTAAAATTATTAAAAAAAAAAAATAAATTAAAATTATTAAAGGTAACATCATGCTCATTAAAGGATTTCCGTACTACATTTACCTTTATATGAGAATAAAAATAAGTTGGTAAGTGTGTTTTGATTTAATTAATATTATTTTTACAAGAATTTTATATTTTAAATGAAAAATTAGTAATTTATTAATAATATTATATATATATATATATATATAGATAATGTCCTTCTGAAATAAAAAATCGTTCTGCCTACCAAACTATTTCAGTTTAATAATATTTTAATATTATAAAATCAAATTAAATATAATTTTTTAAAACTCCTTTTATTTTTTTGAGTGTTCAAAATAAATCTGATAAAAACATATAATTCTTTATGTATATACGTGCATATATAATTATATACATTCAAGTATAGGTACTTTTATTATGCTCTCTAACATGAAAACTGTTAAAAATCATCAACAACCAAACCCCTTCAAATTTTTTTTTGTATTTTTGTTTTTTTTTTGTAAGAGACTTAAAAAAGGATACTATTTTCTTTTTTTTTTTGTTTATTTATTTTTATAAGCACATAAAGGTAATATACATTAATCTATACATACATACATAATATATATACTAAGAGTTTCCATACTCTAATAAAGTAAAAAAAAAAAAACAATATATATGATGCTTGAATGTAGTAGAGTGGTATATATATGATAATGGTTAAAAATAATGATACTGATACTTCTATTTTCATAGCTCTATCTTTAGATTTTTTTTTTGTAGAGAGCCATAAGGATTTACGACGACAATAATATTATACTCCTAGTTTACTAGTTTAGATAAAAAAAAAAATAAAAACAAGAAATAATAATAATAATGTAAATGGAAATAAAATATATATATAGAGATTTTTTTTTTTTTGTTTTTATTTTTATTTTTTTGAAGAAACCAATAGAAACACTCGTCTAAAATAGAGTAAAGATTGCAGATTGGTGCAAATGCGCATCAACGATTTTATAAGTACGTACAGGCACACTAATACTTATGCAACAAATATATGAATATAAATGTAATTCAATATTAGGGGTAATGGGTATAGAATAAAAAGAAAAAAAAAAATCATCTTGACTGCGACGATATGATGTACTAGAATAATAAGTACCTACACTTATATTGAATACACTTATGTATAGAATAGATGTATATATATATATATATTTATAAAGGTATTGTGTATAACAAGAGTAATCAAAAGGATAACAAGGATATTTTTCTTTTGTTTTTTTTTTTTTAATTTTTTTTTATAAATTAGGTGGATTATGTATGTTTGTATAAATAAAGATAGCATACATTTAAATCTGTTATACAATTATATAGGATTTCATATACATATTCATAGGAATAATATATTTTTTGTATAACAAGGATCTGCAGACTGTGATACAGTAGTATATGAAGTGTTGTTGTTTTTTATTTAAAAAAACAAACAAAACTTTTTGTAGTACTTTTTTTTTTTAATAAAACTGTAATAATGAAAGAATTTATTTATATGTGGATTTTTTATATTTAGATTTCCAAATAGCGCAAAAATTAAAGGGTTTCTTTTAAAAACAAACTGTTGTTAAGTTGTTAATTCGCTTGTGTGGATATTTATTTAACTTATGGAAGTTAATTTAATATTTTTGTAGCTAAAATATATTTATTTTTAATTTGTTTATTTAAATAAAAACTTAATTGTTGTATGGGTTTTGGTATAAAGACACCCTTTTTCTATAATTTTGAAGTCATAAATATGGAGTTTTAAAGACTAGTCTATTGAAATTAGATAAAACTTTCAATTCTTGAAGAATAAATGTATATTTCAAATTTAATTAAAGACATTAGCCATATTTGATATAAGAAAATATTTAGAAAAAAATAATACACTAATTTTCTTTTTACGCGATAATCCGGGTAAAAAGAAAATCGCGTTAAATAAATGAGTTGTTTTCTGGATAAAGTTTTTTTTTTTTGGAATATCAAATCTGCTTAATTTGTATTCAATCATGTTTTTTAAATCGTGTTATTTCAAATTCGATCGCGTAAAATGAAAATCGTAACGAATTTCAAATTCGCCTAAAAAGAGTATTAAGTGTATTTTTAAATACCTACATATGTAACACATAAAATTACTTGCATTGGTTTCTAATCGTCTCAGGTTTCAAAAAGTCAGAGTCGAGTAAATCATACAACATTATAGTAATCGAAAAAGTAGGAGTAGTTATAAATTCATCGCTACTCTTAAGAATTTTCAATAGGAAGATATGAGTTGGGTGGGATGAGTTTCATTTACCTTTATTTAAAAAATATTTGAACAGTAATTGAATAATTGAATATCAAAAAGAAATTTTTATCTTATGGAATCACTTTATAGATTTACAAAATGTATAGAATTATTTCAAAAAAATCTTCCATTTAGTATTCTTACATTAAGAAAACTTAGAAAAGTTTTTAATTAATAAAAATCTTACTTAGGGTTTTCCTTTATGTATTATACATGATTTTCTTCAAAAAAAAAATGTACTAGATTATTATATAGCATAAAATTCTATATTTTTAACTTTATATATCTCTATATAATAATATACTTTATTATATATACTTAACTTATATTCTAAGTATGTACTCTTATATATTTCATATTTTCATTATTGAAAAATAAATAAAACAAAAAAAAAAAAAATCAATTCAAGTGCTACTCATAATATAACAATTTACAAAAAAAAAAAATAGAGTATAACAATATACACAAAAACTAATATAAAGCCATATTTAGTAAAACTCTATTTAAAAAAAAAAAGTAAAAAGAAAATTGTTAACGCCCACTTTTTTTCAACCCTCTGATTGAATTTTCTTATACTATAGTATTTTTTACAGTAGAATATAACAATATAGAAATGTTATAACTACTTATAGTTAAATAAATATATAAAATTTATATGTATATTATTTTTTAAGTACCTCTCCTTATGTATACACTTTTGTACAAACTATTATAATTTTTTTTTTCTGTAACTTGTTTATATGCGATTGTTTACTTTTATTTTCTTATATTTTAAGTTCTGATGAATCTTAGATAAAAAAAAAAAAGTATAAAATAAATAAAGTGTATAAGAATTTCTTTGAAACTAATACTAACATAAGAAAATTTTCTTTTTTCTTATATTATATAATATTATATATATGTAGCTATAAATAAATATATTTAAACTACTACAGTGAAAAATGATATAGAAAAAGAAAATTGAAAAATAAAAGGAAAAACAAGTTTGAATGGATTTCAATTCAATTTCATTTGCTCCAATAAACTTTATGACAAGTTTTTTATTCTTATTCTATCTTATTATTATATATATACATTTATTATATATTAGACTATAAGAGTGTGTATTATATATATTCATTGTATTATTTTTTTTTCTCCTTAATAATAACAATGGCGATGGAATCAAATAACATTCATGTTAAATATCATTTTTTATTATCTTTTATATTATCTTTTTAATATTTGATTAAAACTAATTTTATCAGTAGAAGTAAAAACAAAGATAGAAAAAACAAAAAAAAAAAGAAAAACTTAAAGTAGAAAAAAAAAACAGTATAGGAATAAAAAAAAACCCGTAAAACAACAACCATAATAATAAGAAAATAAAATAATTAAATAAAGAACGTACTAAAAATTAATATATGTGGTAAGAAAGTAAATAGATTATGTATATATGTATATATATATATTATATACTATGACTTAAGTATTTATAGAATTATTGTATATCTATATTTTTACACAGTTATTCATAATATGTACTTAAGTATATGTATTTAAAAAAAAAAAAAATCAAAATATATTAGCTTCCAAAAAGATATTGTGGGGGTTCCAATGAAAACTAAATAATAGATTGGGAAAAAAAGGTGGATTTAATAGGAGGTTGCAGTACAATAATAATTTTATTCTATTATTAATTCTAATATATATATACTTCTACTTTATTTATATATGTACTTCTATTTTATGTATATATACTTATAATTTATATCAGATCATTTAAGTATATATATCATAAATTTATGTATAAGCTTACAGAAATGCAACCATATACAATTAAATAATCTTATGATAAGCTTATAATTCACATATTTACGTACATTTATGCTTATTTGTATATACGAGTATATAATGTAGATAATAATAAAAGTTTTTCTTTATTATTATATTAAATTATAACTTTTATAATCGCTTTTTAAGTTTTTATTGTATTTTTTTTTTTAAGTTCAAAATATAAAAATATCTATAGATTTAATTTAATTAATATTAAATATTATTATGTGGTATTATGTATACATATTTGAAAAATTCTTCTTTCTGTAATTCAAAAGTTAAAATTGAATATTTATATAATATTTTATTAATATTTTATAAGATTATTATATAATATTTATTATCATAATATGATTAAAATTCCGTCGGTAGCGCTACATGTATGAAAGACTAGCAATTACTATACTACAATTTATATAAATTTAATATGAATAAAATTATTATAATTAATATTTAAATACAATTTTATTTAATAATTAAAGTATATAGTATTTTAATTAATAATTAAAATACAATTCTTAATATATATTTTCTTTGAGGTATTTTAGGTCATTGCCTTCTTTATATACTTATATATGTTAATTTATATGTTAATTTATATAAAATAATTATACACGTATGTTTATACATATTTTATTGTATATTAATTTAAATTAAATTTAGAACTTAGAGACTAGGTTTTATTTTTATTGGATAAACTCTTATGTATCTCAAATATAAAATTATTATAATATGTATATACTGAATTTTATCAATCCAGATTTTCAAAGATTTCTCATATGATAAACCAATTCCTGTCTCACTTATAGTAAGGGTATTATTGGTAATTCATTACGATAAATTTTTAGAACAATATATTGTTTCTACTGTCCAGTATCTCTTGTCCTATGGAACAATATTATAACCAATACCGTATATGATCCACATATTAATTTTATCTCATCATCCTATAGGTATAGTAAAAGGCTCTTTTTCTTGGTCACAAAATAGCCAATCGCAACTTAATTATTTTTTTATAAAAATAAATTTAAATGCGAAAATCGCTCGAATTTTGAGCGCTTCATCCCACTAGTATATCTTTAATTGCCACTAGGATCCTTCAGCTTTATTTCTAAAATGTTAGTATAACCATTAATTGTCATCTTAAAATATTTGGAACTTCTATAATCTGTATATATGAACTCGATCTTATACTACAGTCTTAATAGAAAATAGTTAATAATATTACAATTAAGTGGTAAAAAATACTTTTAAAATATTTGATTATAATTTGTTTATAATTTAATGTTTTTGTTTACAAGCAATATATGTATTATATATTTATATACAATATTGTATATATGATATAAATATATTTATATTAAAAATATATTATTTTAAAAATTTAATATAGATTTAAAAAAAAAAATAATCAAATTAACTAATTAATATACTTAAAAAAAAAAAACAAATTGTTAGTTAATAAAAATTAGAGTACTATTGGGTGTAATAAAAATCTTGAAATTTTAAGAGTTTGTTATTTAGTAAATTATATACATAGGTAAATACTAAATAGGTACTCAAAAGTTATATTACCCTAAAAAATAAATATTATCGAAATATTAAAATAATTTTGTTTTTGTTTTGGTTTTGATTTACTAATATAAACTTTAAGTACATATATTCCAAAATTAATTATACTATTAATTATTTTTTTAATTAATTATTGCAATTTTATATATATGAATATATTGATTTTTTTCGGGGTAGAATGTTATTATTATATACCCAATTGAGATAAGAGAAAAGAAGTACTTTTTTTTTTATATGAGTTCTTAGTACGAGTGGCAATAAATTTGAAATGCTACTTATGTTAAAGCTATATATTATATCGGTTTTTCAATTAAAAGATCAATTAATATATTATAAATAAAATTATAGTTTTATAAATAAAATTTAATATCTAATATTCATTAATAAAAACAAATTTTTTGATTAAGTACATATAAAGATGATTAATTTCGGAGGGTTTGTTAATTATTATGAACTTAAATTTTAAACTTGAAAATTTTGAATAATGCAATTCAATATAATTGTTAACGATTAAGATAATCTGATATAAGTTAATTTTAAGTTAGCGTAAGTTTTTTGATATTTAATCTTAAGTTGTATATAAGTTTTTTTCAATTTAATCTTAAGTTGTATAAATAACTTTTTTTTAGATTTAAGTATAAATAAATTATCCCAACGGTCAATTATGTTAAATTAGATTACTAGTTAACATTACTAATTTTGTAGAATGTTTAATATCAAGTGAAGTTATAGTAGGCATTCATTTAAATTGTTTAAGGCCTTCGAATCTTAATCTGCTCTTGTGAAGCTATTATTGGAGCTGTAATCATTAGCGTAGTGTAATCATACCAAACTTTTATCATATCTATTAAAAATTCAGAAGTAATAACTGCTGTTATAATGCAAATATCCAAAAAAAAATTCACAATGGAGAAAACTTACAATTTGATATTTAATTTTAATTGCCCTTAATATTCTTAAGAGTTAGTCTGGGCAACATATATAGATTAATTCAAATATTTTTCCAAATAAAGTACTATAAGTTAATAGACATTTAATTGATAGGTTAAATAACTCATAATTGAATAAAATTCAAATTAATTGTTAAATATAAATTATATTTGTTTAATTTCAATCAAATAAATGTCAAATTCTAATCATAATTCCATCAAAATATTTTGAATATTACAATCCTTTCTTATATTATGATTAAAACATTCATATAGATTTTTACAATTTCATTATTCTTTCCAATTTAATTTAATAAGCATTACAACTCTATTAAAAATTTATTAATATAAAATATATATAAAAAAAACGTACACTATTTATAAAATAAATTAATATCCCTTTTATATTTCGATTATCCCCAAAAAAAAATTTTAGAGAAAGGCAAAAGAACGATTCTTAATTCTTTTTTTTCCCCTTTTATTGAATTTTTGATACTTTTTTTTTGTTTTTCATAGTAATTTTCCTTTTTTTTTGTTTTATTGGGTGTTGAAAAGAATGGTAATTCTCAGTAGTTTTGTATATACTATAAACCTTAAACACCAAAGAATAGTACAAAAAAAAAAAACAAAAAGAAAAACATCAAAATTAAGACCATTTAAATCTCTAATTGTTGTAAAACTGTTGTATATTGTATATAGTAAAAACCAATTTTCATAAATCTGAATTGTATTTGTCTAAAGAAGAGGAAAAAATCAATCTGATATTTAGTATATATCTAAAAGATACAAAAAAAAGAAAAGAACAAACTTTTTTTCATGACAATGTACCAGGGATAATTTTTAGATCAATTTTAACACCTACACAAACAATTAAACAAAAAACAACAGAGTAAACCGACATAATCTTCCTTTAATGTTATATAGTCTGATCCTTTATCCCTCCTTTTTTTTTTGATTTTATTTTGGGTTGTGAATCCTTTATATATAAATTGTAACTTTTTATCATTATTAGGTATATTGGGTTTTCTTTTTTTTTAATTTTATTTTTTTGTAGAGAGTGTTTTAAAAGTATATAAATGATTTTTATATACTTGGTATACTTTTTTTAATTTAAGCCCTCACATTTTTCTCATATCTCGGCAACGGTAATAGAAATGAGAAAAATGTAAGAGCTTAAATTAAAGATGTGGAACAAGGGTATTTAAAAATTGGTTTTTTTTTTAGATTTTAAAAATCTGGAAAATTACAGTTATTTAAAAAAAAAAACGGAAAAATATGAATATTTTTCAAATCAAAGTCCTTGTTAATCTTCAACTATGAACGATAATATTAAGTTTAAATATGATTAAAAAATGTTATAAAATCAACTTGCTAGCGACTTTTAAACGAGTATTTTACCTGATACAGCGACAAAGATATTTTTTATTCTTTTAAAAAGTTAACGAAATTACTTTGAAGGCCATTATCTCGAAAACCGTTAAGAATAGACCCCCTTTTCAGAATATTTTTTTGTACGTTATGAACTTTTGCACCACCTCCTCTCTTCGTGAACTCTTAAGTTCCGGAAACCCTGAATAATAAAAGTTTCAAAATCCTATCTTAATGAATGAGAAATTTTACCAATTTTTAGTTAAAATATTTTGAACGACTCTGTACTTCACTTTTTTAATTAATGAAATTTAAAAAAAAAACAATTTTATTAAATATTTTTTACCTCGGAACTTTCTTAAAATTAAAAAAGAAAACAAGATTTTTTTCTTTTTGTATAAAAAAGAGTTTTTTTTTTTTTTAAATCTGTCTAAGATATTTAATTTTAATTGATTTTTAATTTAATCATTTTATAGCCTCAGATGTTTTAACTACTGTAGTTTTTGTTTTTTTTTTTTTTCTAAAAAAGAATCTTTAGATTTTTTTTTCTGAAATAAAAACAAAAAGAAAAGATTATCCATCTTAAGATTGTTTGTGTGTATACACAAAGATATAAATAAGAAAAAACAACAACAAAAAAGGATATAGAATTTTTCTTATTTTTTTTCACATTCTTTTTGTTTATAGTTTTTTATATTTTCTTTAGTTAAATGTCTTGTAGGTGGTTTTGCTGATCTTTTCAATCATGTCAAAATAAAATAAAATTTTTATTTTCTTTTGTAAAAAATATTTTTGTATGAAAAAATAGAAATATTCCGGTCAAAAAATTTGAAAGAAAAATGATTTTTAATCGTTATTCAATAGTTAATATGTTTTTAGTTAATTATGCGAATTTTTTTTTTTTCTTTTAAAAAGCGAAAAAGAAAATTTTTAAATCGTTTTTAAAACGGAAATGGTTTTGTGTAATTTTATTAATTCCTATTTTTTCTCTAATTTATTTAGAATTATCTGGATTTAGGTTAAATTTGTATTTTTTATTGAATTTAAATTAAATTTTTTCATTCCCATTTTTTGTTTTTAATTTTTTTTTTCAATTTTTAGAATTTTTTTTATAACAAAGGTATTTTTGCCAATAGCCAGTCAGTTTTTTTGCCTAAAATTATTGTGAGACTGAAAGTAACAAGTTACAATATACATGTCAACTCTGGGATACCCGTATGACTACATTATATCATCCGGTTAATTACTTTTGGCAAAATTTCAGAAAAGGAGCTTCATTAGGTGTAGAGTTATACTCATATAAAAAAAGGAGTTGTATGGCAGCTACTCGAATGCACTGCAATAGACCAACTAAATTGTGCAGAAACTGTGGCCTTAAAACTAAACTACTTTTGGTAAAAGTTCAGACACCCAGCTTTAACAGGTACAGAGTAATGCTCATATAAAAAAAGAAGTTGTGTAGCGGGTATTCGAACCCGTGGACCAAAATGGCTGGGTTTCAATAGCGGCTATTGCATAAAAACAAAATTTCAAAATAGCTCCTTTAGTTTTTGAAATATATAGGGAACGGACGGAGGGACGGACATACATAGCTAAATCGATTTACTTTTCGATTCTGAACCGATCCATACCATTGAGTCTACATCTATCCCCTCTTATTATACTACATAAAAATCTATGTAAATGTAAACATTGTAGGAACATGCTTTGAACTTTTAATGTTGGATTAGCATGCGAATTAAGGTAATTAGTTACAACGAACCGTTCTTAAATCTTTATTCTTTCGACAAGCCTGGCTTTAAGTGTTAGTTTGGTAACATTATTCTAAAAGAAGGTCCGGACAGGAGTTGATTCTTCTTGTTTATTCACTTAATTGGTTCAAACTTTCTCTAATGAATCGAATATAGTTTTGGCACCAGAGTATCTAAGTTTAAGTATCTACTAGTTAAAGTATCTTAGTCTTCCTATTTATTTTAAATTTTTTTTATTCGCCTTTAAAATCTTGCTTAGGACAGTCTTTAGACATCGCTTTAGAACTTAATATTGTAGAACAGTTTGCTAGTAAACTTTGTTAATTTCGGTTAAAACTTTTAAATATGATTGAGAATTCAATCTGTTACCATAAAAAATTAACACAAGAATTTTTGTATCTAACTGATTATTCTTAAGTTTAACAGTTACATTACGCTCCATTATTTAAATATTATCTTTTTATCTTTTTACCACCTTCTAAGAAAAGTAAATAAATAATCTTAAAATATAATTTCACCTCCTCAGTAGCTGAAATTATCAAATTAATAAATATATTTTCCCACACTTTTATCGACCTCCTACAATCATTCATAATAACACATGTCTAAATATTAAAACATGTAAAATTCATTTAATACCTATTAACCCAAATATTTTACAAACCACTTATGAAATAAACCAAAACATTAATTTTTGGTTGTTAAAAATAAAAACTCAATTACATAATAAAAATACATTTCTTTTTATTATTGGAGTAAATTCCAATACAAATTATTAATACATTTCTTTTTATGTAAAAATGCATAATATGCATTTATAATAATACAAATATTCAATATAAATACTATAATGTAAAAATGCACAATATGCATTTTCTTTCTCGTAAACATTAATGTAAACATTAATGTAAACATTTAATACAAATACTAAAATTAGAATAAGAATACATTGTACTAAAATTAGAATAAGAACGTTTGTAATATGTTGTAATACCAGAAGTAAAATGGTAAAGTAAGACCAACGTAAAGAAATCAAATAGTATATAAATGTAAGAATTATCAAGTATAATTCAATTCAGTTTTGGTCTTAAGACATTTAAGAACATAAAATATATTTTTATAAAAACTTAAGAATTCCTAGTAAATCATTACTAGTAAATAATTATATAAAATAAATAAAATACAAGTAAAACAAAGTGTCCTTGTTTTATTTCAAAATATTTAAATTTTACATAATAAAATTGGCGACGAGGATGGGATCCGTTTAGTGAAAAACAATTGATATTGCAAAAGAAACCAAACGCTTAAAGTTCAATTGAGTCTGATTGAACGATATCAATTTCACTTGTGTATTAACACTTAAAAACGGATTTACAAACAATTCCGATAAGGAAAAATCAATAAATATATACATACATTTGTATATATAAAACGCACCGAGCGTATAATTAAACAATATAAAAAATCTAAATTTTAAAAAAAAACGCGCTAAGCGTATAATACAAATTAATAATTAATAAATAATAATTTTAAAAACACTTTCTAAATGACAGTGATAATAAAAGCAAAAAACCAAAATTTAATAACAAGAACTGTATACGAAAAAACAGTTAGAAGTAAACTTTTTAAAAAATTAATAATAATTCAAAAACATAATCGGAATATATTTTATAAAAAATATTTCACAAAAAATAGTGTTATTAACGTAGTACAAGCCAGTGAAACATTTAAAACCTGGTCGGTAAAACAAAACATCAAACCTAAAGTTAAAACTATACAAACAATTTTTAACTTCTATAAAAAAAATAATAACAAAAAACGTAATAAATATCAACAAGCTGTAAAGAAGGCGAAGAAAATAGGCCGGAACGAGATAATAAAGTGCAAGAAACTAGCAGCAATAACCAAGCAACTAAAGCAAGTAGACAAAACATCAGTAGCAGTAGACGAACTCCTATATCAATATATTGTAAGTTATTTAAGTTTTCTATAAGTTTTGTAAATTAAGTTGTATTTAATATTCAGTTAAGTAAAATTTTTTATGCAAATCCATTTATTTCAATTTCATTAACCAATTAAAATTATAAAAAAAAAAATGGCCAATGCACAACAAGTAAATACCCTAACAATAGAACCTTTAAAATATCTCGAACGCTTACCAGAATTTAACGGGGATAGTAGAGATTTACAAAATTTCACTAATTTAATAGACAGAGTACATCCTATTTTGGGTACATACGACGTCTTATCTCAAACAATTTTCTCAGACATTATTAAAAGTAAACTAGGAGGTAGAGCTAGGGAAATAATAGAAATAAACTGCCAAGCAACTTCTTGGGCAGATATTAAAACCATTTTGCAAAATAACTTTGGTGAAAAGAAAACTCCAGATGAATTATATGACGAACTTAGGGCTATAACCTACAAGAATGGAAGTATAGAATTTTTTAACGAAATAAAAAATAAATTAAGGGCATTGAATAACAAAACAGTAATAGTGTTAGGTCCGGGAGTCGCTGCAAACGAGTGTGCTCGCAATAATATAAGAACTGCACTGAATCTATTTAAAAGTAAAATACCAGAACCAATGAAAACAATTCTGGCATGTAGGAACCCAACTACATTAGAGACCGCTATGGAAATTTTATTCCAATCTGGACATGCATTTACGACAAATACATTTCCAAATACAAGACCAAACCGCGCTCAGAATGGTGGTAATAGACCACAAACATACAATAATTACAATAATTATAAAAATAATAACGCTAGTAATAATAGATTCCAAAATAACAATAACCGTCAAACTTACGGACAAAATAACAATAACCGTCAAAATTACGGACAAAATAACAACAATCGTCAAACGAATTATCAAAACAATGCTAACCAAAATTATAAGAGATCAAGTAATTTTAGGCCTCAGAACAATAATAACAACTATAATAATAATTATAATAGTCATTATAATAACAACGATAACTATAACCAAAATACCTTTAGAAATTATAATAACACAAATTATAATAATGCTAACAATACCAATAATAATAATAATAATAATCACATGGGCCAAGAGCCAATGGATATTAACAAAACGCAAGTCAATGAAAATTTTCAATTGACAGCCTCAGGGGAAACCTACCCTATATAGTGGTACAGTCAAAAACGACACCCCTTAAATTCATAATAGATACAGGTGCAACCAATTCTATTATAAATCCAGGACTTTGTCATCCTAAATGGCAAATATCAATTAAACCAATTATGGTTAAAACTTTAAAGCACCAAATCCCCATAGATACTAAAGCTCGCGTTCCATTATTTTTCGAATTAGGAAATACCGATGAAAGAATCGAATTCTTAATATGTAATTTCCATGACAAATATGACGGTCTGATAGGAAATGATGTATTAAGAAAATATAATGCAGAAATTGATTTTTCAAATAATAAATTAAAAATTAATGGTAAAGAAATACCTATATTATTCAACTTATCAAATTCAAATGAACCAATCAAAAATGAAACAAAAACAGCCAACGTTTCATTAAATCTTGGAAATAAATTACAACAAAAACGCGAAAATATAATAAATCTCAGTAGTAAACCAAAATTTATCAAGGAAAATAAAAAGGGAAAAGTTAAAATTAATACAAATAACAAGTATGAAAAACAAATTCCAGAGGATATAATCCACTCGAATTTTAACATCGAGAAAATGGAATTACCATTATCTCAACAAATTAGAGTTACCCATTTAAACCCGGAAGAGGAAGAAAAACTATTGACTATAGTTAAAAGATTTTCTCGTATCTTTTATCAAAAAAATACGAACCTCACTTTTACCAATGCTATAAAGCACGAAATTCGAACTACCGAACATGCGCCAATAGCGGTAAAAACCTATAGATATCCGTACATTCATAAGAATGAAGTACAAAGTCAAATCCAAGAAATGTTGGAAGACAATATCATTAGGCCAAGTGCATCACCTTATTCTGCACCAGTATGGGTGGTACCGAAAAAATCGGATGCAAGTGGTAAAGCTAAATGGAGACTTGTCATAGATTACCGCAAATTGAATGAGGTAACAATAGATGATAGGTATCCTATACCAAATATTGATGAAATATTGGCAAAACTCGGAAGATGTCAATATTTCACAACTTTAGACCTTGCTAAGGGGTTTCATCAAATCGAGATAGCAGAAAAGGACACTCATAAAACTGCTTTCAGTGTTGAAGGAGGACATTACGAATTTCTTCGTATGCCGTTTGGCTTAAAAACAGCCCCGGCTACCTTTCAACGATTGATGAACAATGTCTTGTCAGATTATATCAATAAAATTTGCTTGGTATATCTGGACGACATAATAATATTCTCAACCTCATTGCAAGAACATCTGGAATCCATAACCAAGATTTTCCAAAGACTTAAGGATACGAATCTTAAAGTACAATTGGATAAATCGGAATTCCTGAAACGTGAAACCGAATTTCTCGGTCATATAATTACAAGTGAAGGCATAAAAGCCAATCCACAAAAAATAATATGTGTTCAAAATTTTCCTTTACCAAAATCGGCAAAGGAAATAAAACAATTTTTAGGGCTCACAGGGTATTACCGGAAATTTATTAGAGATTATTCAAAAATCGCCAAGCCCATGACAAAATATTTAAAAAAGGACATTAAATTGAATATAAATGATCCTGAATATAGAGAAAGTTTTGAAACATTAAAAACATTATTAATTAACGACCCGATACTAATTTATCCTGATTTCAACAAGCAATTTACTCTGCAAACTGACGCAAGTAATTATGCTCTAGGTGCTGTTCTTTCACAGGACAATCATCCTATTTGTTATGGAAGCCGTACTCTTAACGGTCATGAACAAAATTACAGCACTATTGAAAAAGAGTTACTCGCTATAGTATGGGCAACTCAATACTTTCGTCCTTATTTATTTGGAAGGAAATTTTTAATTGAAACTGATCATAGACCTTTGACTTGGTTGTTCTCAGTCAAAGAACCAAACTCTAAACTAACAAGGTGGAGACTTAAACTTTCGGAATATGACTATGTCATAAAATATAAAAAAGGTGTACAAAATGGAAATGCAGATGCATTATCCAGAGTCATTATAAACCACGTTGAGGAACCTGAGGTAGAAGATTCTATAATTAAGGATACAAAATGTCCAATAAATTTTTATAAAAACCAAATCATTATTAAAAGAGTTAATTCCGGTTCCCTTAAAATCAAAACAGAAAAATTATTCAATAAGATTAGAAAAACTATCCTTACCAAGTTTCTGGACACCGAAACAATTAAAACTATAATATATAATCATTTTAGTGCTGAAAGAACTAATGCAATCTTAATAGAAGACGAATTATTCTTCACTAAACTTTATGAAACTATTAAAAATAATGCTGATCTCAACAATAAAAAACTAAAAATTATAAGATGCAAAAAGTTACTTGAAGATATCACGGACGAAAATATTTTAGCTGACATGATTGAAAAAGAACATATAAAAAATAACCATAGGGGTATAAATGAGAATTTCGCACAACTAAAAGACAAAATTTACAATCCAGAATTAAAAGATAGAATCACAAAGTACATAAATAACTGCGAAATCTGTAATATGGAAAAATACGAACGTAAACCTATTAGGGAAAAATTTAAAATTACCGAAACACCAAGTGGACCTAGAGAAATCATTCACGGTGATGTTTTCTATAGCTTAGATAAGACCTTATTCTTAACTTTAATCGACAAATTCTCGAAACATGCTCAAGCAATTAGAATTAAGGGAAGAACTTGGACAGAGTTCAGACGGGCAATCTTACAATACTTAGGTTCAGTAGGAAGTTTTAAACAATTAACAGTTGACAATGAATTAGGACTGAAAGCTATACCTTTACAACAATTCTTAAAGGATAACAACATCCAAATTCATTTTACATCTAATAATAATCATACTTCTAACTCTGACGTCGAACGACTTCACAACACAATAAACGAACATTTAAGATTACTACGCCACGATCCTAATAAGAACTTTGAAACTGTAGAAGAGAAAATATTGAAAATTATAAATTTTTACAACAACACTATTCACTCCACCACAAATAGAAAACCCATTGACTTTTGTAATGGTACAATCGGACAATCAGAATATAAAGACATTAAAGACAGAATAATTAAAATAAAAGAAAACATTATAGGTAAACTTAACAAAAATAGAGAAGAAGTCGAAATTAAAACAGGCCCCCAATACCTAAAAGAAATTAGAGGAGGCAAAAATCATTCTAAGTTTAGAAAAATAATCGCTAACAGACTGGACAATGACCATATAATCACTAATACCGGATATAAATATTATAGATCACATTTAAAAAGATCTAAAAAATTCCAAAATAATACTTCAAATACAATCCAAAACTAAGATTATTAAATAATCAATACTTACAGAAAATGCTCCTCATATTAATAACACTACTATTACCAACAATGGTTTTATCACGGGAAATCGAGGTTCAAAATCTAAATGATAACAACGGATTCATTATAATCAAAGATGGACCAATTAAAATAATAAGGGACTATGAGAGAGCCCTACACATCATTAACATATCACAATTTGAAAAAAATAGAGACCACATAGAAGAAAACATCATAATAATAAAAAATCACATCAATTTGAACGATCCTGCCTACTTAACTATGATACATAATTTTCACTTATTAGAAATTAAAATTGACGGGTTAAAACCACATACCCACAAAAGACCAAAAAGAGGTTTAGTAAACTTTGTAGGCTCAACAATAAAATTTTTAACTGGCAATATGGACAACGACGATAAAGAACTGATTCAGGAAAAACTAGATCAACTTTCTAAATCAAATTCTGACCTTATCTCAGAATCTAACAAACAGATATCGATAAATAACCAACTCTCAGAACAAATTAAAAATGTTCTAACTATGTAGTACAACAACAAAAAACAATCGCAGAAATATTATCTAAGTATAAAAATTATTCACCAGGAACGACTAACGCAAAAGACGAACTGGACATACTAAAACACATTTTTCAAATTAATTACGATATTACTCTCCTAAGAAATCATATAGACGACATTGAACAAATTATTTTATCTAGCAAACTTAATATTTTGACTAGAAACATCTTGACACCTGACGAAATAGATATTCTATCAGACATCGAATCCTTCAAAGATATAAAAATTTCAGTCGCGTTTTTCCAAAACCAAATATTAATTATCATTTACCTTCCAATCTACACTTCTATGACTTATTTCGAAATAACCATTGAGCCAATTCCTAATAAGGATAATAAAGAATTAACATTACCAAATAATAAATATATAATGGATTTGTATAAACAGATTTTTTATAATAATGTAAAAGATAATCAAAAAAAGAATTTAATTGAAGTAGTAGATGAATGTGTAAATAAAATCACAAGTTCCACTCATGCAACTTGTGAAATGAAATTAAATACAAAAGAAATAATAAAAGAAATAAAACCAGGTCTAATTATTGTAAAGAACCTGAATGATACTAGTATTAGCCATGACTGTAATGATGAAAATTTAATGTTATATAAAAATAGTTTAATTAAATTTCAAGATTGCTCTATAACTATTAAAAGATTTACTTTTACAAATGATAATTTTAAAATTAAACATCATTATATTTATCCATTCTCAAACATAAATATAACAAATAGTGAGAATGATATTGAATTAGATTCTAAAGAATTAATTTTAAGCGACATAAATAATAATAGGAAAATAATAGAAGAAATTCATACCAAACATAGATATACAAACTATTTTAACTATTGTATTTTTATAATCATAGCATTATCGCTTATACTAATTATTATTTATCTTCTTAGAAAAAAATCTAATAATGGAAATATTATAATAACTTCGTCGGAGCCTCAGTCTAAGGGGGATGGAGTTACATTACGCTCCATTATTTAAATATTATCTTTTTATCTTTTTACCACCTTCTAAGAAAAGTAAATAAATAATCTTAAAATATAATTTCACCTCCTCAGTAGCTGAAATTATCAAATTAATAAATATATTTTCCCACACTTTTATCGACCTCCTACAATCATTCATAATAACACATGTCTAAATATTAAAACATGTAAAATTCATTTAATACCTATTAACCCAAATATTTTACAAACCACTTATGAAATAAACCAAAACATTAATTTTTGGTTGTTAAAAATAAAAACTCAATTACATAATAAAAATACATTTCTTTTTATTATTGGAGTAAATTCCAATACAAATTATTAATACATTTCTTTTTATGTAAAAATGCATAATATGCATTTATAATAATACAAATATTCAATATAAATACTATAATGTAAAAATGCACAATATGCATTTTCTTTCTCGTAAACATTAATGTAAACATTAATGTAAACATTTAATACAAATACTAAAATTAGAATAAGAATACATTGTACTAAAATTAGAATAAGAACGTTTGTAATATGTTGTAATACCAGAAGTAAAATGGTAAAGTAAGACCAACGTAAAGAAATCAAATAGTATATAAATGTAAGAATTATCAAGTATAATTCAATTCAGTTTTGGTCTTAAGACATTTAAGAACATAAAATATATTTTTATAAAAACTTAAGAATTCCTAGTAAATCATTACTAGTAAATAATTATATAAAATAAATAAAATACAAGTAAAACAAAGTGTCCTTGTTTTATTTCAAAATATTTAAATTTTACATAATAAAATTCTTAACCTGTGAATCATAGTCTTGATTTTTAATATCAATATGTTTTACTATTTATATAAAATTTCCAGAAAATGTACTTTGAGTTTTAAAAACTGAAATGAACTAATTCATAAACATTTAAATTAATTTAAAATCAAAAAAAATTTTTTTTTAATTTTATGATTTTTTGTTTTTAGTAAAAATTCGATAAAATATTTTTTTTTTTTAAATAAAACACATCCAACAAAACATTAATATTTTATTTTTTTATAATTGAACACATCCTACAAAACACATTTAAGTGAATGCGTTTGTTACACCTCATTTCCTGGACAAATATATTCATTTAATGGTACAGTCTGCATCTTTTGTTTTTAGAAAATCAAGCTAATTGTGAATCTTCAGTGCATTTATCTGATTTTCTATGAGATTGATACTGAGTTTTTTAAAATCATCTCGAAAGTGAATTGCAACTCCATGAAATATTTTTTATAGTATGTTAACACTTTTTTGACACAATATTTTTTTTTTTTTTGGGTCTTCAACAATCTTTGGAGGGTCTAAACGGCTCTATATTTATTTTGATTTATTTTTACTTTTTTAATAATCTGGGTTTATTCAATTTTTTTAAGTGCAGCTGTTAAGCTAATTAGCCTATTATACTATAGATGCAATTGAATGATCTAATAAATTCCACATACAATTTAAACATGAGATATTAGACCTTATAATATTTAAAA